>VYZS01015493.1:0-14124 GCA_013400695.1 Neodrepanis coruscans
CTCCCCAACCTACAACAACATTACAGCATAGAATTTAAATCTCTAATTATTCTCATGTATTATTTTAAAGTCAATACATTTAAGTAATGAATGGCCAGCTATTGTAAAGTATTATTAAAATTTTATTGCTGTTTTTTCATGTGTTTGAGATGATTACCAGATTTTTTTCTTAGTTATGAACACTAGATGTCACTCTTCACCAATGTCTATTTAGAAAGTTGAGTTCTGAATATTATCATGGAACTGGGAGGTTGCTTGTCACTTTGCTGCTTTCAGCGAGGCAAGGTTAAATATGCTCACACTTCCCATGTTGGAGAAGGTTTGTGTAGCCTAGCCTACCCCTAGTATCCAAAACCAAGTAAATTATTGTGATTTTGTGACTTAATTTGTTGCTGTATTGTTTCAGTTCCCAAACAGCCAGCAAATCATTTTCTAGTCCAGCCTGAAGTGTTGTTGTTGACAGCTTAATCTTGTTTTCTTATTCTTTGAAGTTTTTCTGCAAAAGACAGATGACTTCTGTACTCTGCCCAAAAATGTTTTTCACATGAGAAACACACAGTATGGCAGGTAGAATGGTAGTCCTTCCAGTAGCCAAACTTACTTGGCTGGGATAAGGAGAAGACAGGATGCCCAAAGACTTATTGAAAGTGATTTGCCTACAAACTCCTTCCCTTTCCATATGTTAACTGGGCCAGTAAAGGATGTTTACTTGTAAAACATATCTGGTGTAGGTCTCTTGACTCTCAGAGAAGTAGCAGCATTATAACCTGCAAAGCCATTATACTTTACAAAAACTCTCTTCTTAACTAAAATAATTTGGGAAAAAAATCTTACAGGGCTGGATTTATGTTTTGGAAACCTCATGCTATTTTTCTTCTCTCCTCTGCATTGCCTTTTGCTAAATTGTCTTTAAGAGATCCTGTGCCAAACGATGAGTAGTTTTTTAGGTGAGACTTTGTTTTAGCCAAATAGCATAGATTAATTCGTTTCAATGGCACATAGATACAACACTTCTGTCTTTTTAAAAAGGAGAAAATAATCTGTTAGAGGCTTAGAGGTCTTCTTGCAGTGCCCTCAGAGTCTCTTTGGTTTTTGATGTAACATAATCCCCATAAACTTTTCTGCTGTGTGCTATCTGGCAAGGTAGATCTGATTGTAATATGTGGTTTTTCAGTCCACAATCTATTTAGTATGATGCACCTCTCAGTTTCATGTGATAATTGCCGACTATTACCTGTGCAGTTTATTGCTCCATGAGATACTTCTTTACCATTTCTTTGTTAGATACTTTTTTTACTGTGTATATGTTAGTTACAATCTCATTCTTCATCTTTAAATTGCAGCATTGAGAGTAGATGATTTAAAAGGCTACCATGTTTTCTGCTTATGCAACACATTACTAAGTGGCTAATAAGTAGGATTTTAATTAAGTGACCACACCACTATTGCTAATTTGTACCAATTGTGTATTTCATATTACTTTGTGCAATGACCTATAAAGCCCTCGTCATTACTTTTAAATCTGATGACTGGTTACTTTTTTGAAGTAGCCTTTCTAAGCAGCACAAGACAGTATTGCTTTCCACTTCCAGTTGTTACCTTCGTGCTATTGCAGTCGTCTGCTTCTCTTCCTGCTGACGCAGCTGCCTGCCTGGATTGTGTGGCTGTTGGTCTGTTTCTCATGGTCATCGTTATTTTTCTGGAGTATTCAGGGTAAATAGTCATCCATAGTATTTGTGTGTTTGCTACTTGTATACCAAAGTACCATGTGATATGCCCTTTTGCCCACATTATTTTTGCAGCAAGTATGACATCTACAACTTCACTGTTTGGAATTTGTAGTTGTTTTCACTGTGCATACAAGTGTAGAAGAATCAAAAAATCAGTGTCTGAAGAATCTCATTGACTAGCTCTAAGGCTGATGATATTTGCAGCCTGTTGTCAGTCAGGAGTGCTCATACAGCATGATGGGCTGCTCCCAGTGTCCCCCAGGATTGTGATTTGCAGAAATTGCTGCCTTGCTACTGAAGACTCACCAACTTCTGAAAGTGTGGAAAATGCAGTTGGTGGCAAACAAGATTGTACCAGCAAAAATATACATAACACAGCTGGTTAATGTGCCACTGCTGACCAACCTGGGCCACACAGGAGTGTTTCTGGGACTGGAGAATAAGCTTTGCACTAACACAATTAATAGAACATTGAATATGTTACTATAGCATTAATATTATTACTGTAGTATAACTGTATATTATTATGTATGTTACTATAAACAAAGGGTTTCAGGCTTGTGAAGCATCACAGAATATGAGTGAGAGAGCCCGTGTTGTTTCATAACATGTGTGGTGTCCCTGTGAGCAAAGAGTCTGTGTGGGTTCTTCTGCCTGTGATTCTTGTCTCCTGTCTCCAGCTGCTCACTGTAGCGCATGAGAGGGGCTGGAGAAGCAGGAACTTCAAGATGATCTTGCATCTAGTTGAACATGTGGGCAAATGGAAAAGGTTGTTTGTGAATAAATTCTGCTTGCAACCTTTTCCAGGTTGACAATCTCTTTCCCAGGAGATTGACAGCAAAAAAATTAGACAAACTTTTGGTTTTGTTTTGTGTTTTTTTTTTAAGATCTGGTGATTTCTAAATGCAAACAAACATGCTGTTTAGGAGAAAGAGAGTATAACAGCTTATATTGCCAAACAGAACTACTTGTCTGTCTCTTGAGCTTGGCAACTCAAGGATGCAAGTGTTCCCCTAGTCAAAGGATGTAAAGAAGAAAACAGATTGTTCTCTCAGAACTTGAGCATCAGCATTTGAGAAGGCTAATGGCTGTACTGCAATTATAAATTCGGCTTTTTCTTGCTAAAATTGAACGTAGGGGTTCGCTGCCATCTAAAATTGGTAAGAAAAAATATAGGCATCATTTTCTCAAAAGTGGATAAAGATTGGCATCAATACTGATAAACTGTGTAAGTAAGTAACATTAAAATTCTTCTTACTGTGTTGCCATTGGCATCTGTCTTTAATAGGGTGGAGGGAAAAGACTAATTGAGACTTTACTATTGATTTTTTCAAAGTTCAGAAAGAGAGGCCAGTCAACAGGCTATCTGCCAAAACATATCACTATCCAGGTTTTTTCAAAATTAGGTTAGTATGGACTTTTGAGGCTCTTGTTCACAGTAACAAAAATCTGACTCTTTGTAGGGCAAGTGATAAACAATTTTACCATTGCAAGATTTGTCTGCTTTAATCCATGAATAATCTGCTTGTGTGAAACAGAAAGTTCTGGAAAATAGACCCTTTGCACCAACTTAAAGGAATTGGGTCCACAACATTAAGAGTTAAAATTGTTGAGACAGTTTGTGAGATTTTTGATTCCATCTGCGGATCATCAGTCATGGACAAACATGTGGTGGGAAGCTAACAGGGCAAAGGTTTCTGCAGGCCTTTTAATGTTATCTTCGTGTTAAAGCACAGGCAGTCCATCACTTCCCATCTCTGTGTTGCTTGGCTAAGGCTACCTCAGAGAGGACAGGGTTACAAGCAGTCGTCTAAATGATGCATGAAAGCTTGATGAAGCTGTTACCAGAGTCCCCCTGCCAGGTGCTCCTGCTGTTGAATCCTGCAGTGATTAACACAACCAAAGAACGAACAGGTTGGAAATGCTGTGTTTGCTTTCTGCAATTGATGCAGTGAGGGATTTGTTCAACATAGCACGTCATCATGTTACATCTCTGGTGGTTGCTCCCATCTTTTCAAATGCTTATCTGTATCTGAATTGAGCCAATTAATGTTACATCAGCATCAATATAAATCTTCTGGTAATGGGCTATTCCTTCTACTTGTTTGTTGCCTAGAAATCCAAAACATTATTGCCTTTTTTTTTTTAACTGTATTTGAATTTATGGCAATGGCTCCAGCTGTTGCTAGTAAGTACTTCCACAGAATATTCTCTGAAGAATGTACATGCAGTTTACATTATGACTTCTTAAAAAGGCTAAATCTAATCTCACTAACTAGACATTCACCTTATTAAAATCAAATATCAGGCTTTCAACTGAGTCAACAAGTTGATACAAAAAAAAACAGTCACGGATGTTTCAGATATTGACTTCTGGAGTTTCTTCTGTCTGTCCATGAGGAATACTGTCTTAAGGCAATCAAAATACATCTAACTTCGATCATATTTTTATTGTGTTGAAAATTACTTTGTTGTTTTAAACATTGTGCAACAGAAACAGTTTTGTATGTGCTAACTGTAGTAAAATACAAAATGTCCTTTTGAAAATAAATGTAATTAAAGCATGTGATTTATTTCAAGTAAAGCACATTAAATATTTCAAATATATTGGATGGTTGACTTCCTTTTAATTTTCTTAAAATGAAATGCAGATAATCAGTGCAGTAGAGGATATAAAGTTCCTGCATATTGCATGACTATATGACAGAAAGGATACTCATCCCTCTCCCTTCTTGTTTTGCTGTTGATAATGCTTAGTAGGATGCACAATACATATCATACAACAGAGAGACAGGGCAGCACACAACTCTCATGCATAAAGTAGTTATATTGTGATTTTGATTAATAGCAGTGGAAAGGAACAGTATGGTTTTCTTTGTGCTTTCACTTAGTCACCTGACAATACACCTGTAGACATCCATGACACTTTTCTTCTCTTGTCACAGTTGTAGCCATTGCCAACTATGTTTTTCTTTTCTGCAGGCTGCTCTGAATCTTCCACGGAGACCACTTCTTCATTGTTCTACTGTGATTCCTGTTGTAGCTCTGACATTAAAGTTTATTATGCACCTTTTCAGGCTTAAGGACTCATGGTGCTTTCTTCCCTGGATGTTGTTCATATCCTGGACTTCTCATCATATCCGTGATGGGATTCGTCATGGCCTCTGGATCTGCCCATTTGGAAAAACTCCTCCTTTGCCATATTGGCTGTATGTGGCAATTACAGCTTCTTTACCTCATCTATGCTCATTTATTATGTATTTAACAGGCACTAGAGAATTAATGTCTATAAAACATGGAATCCGTATTGATGTGTAAGGATGATGGCTTTTAAAGGCAGTTTGCATTACCACTTGAAATAACCTGTCTGTCATTGAAGGGGCTTCCTTATGATTCCTACAGTTTCCAAGTTAGGCATTTTAAGGTTGTGGAGGCACTTACAGCCCCTGTGTCAATTCCTTGTGATCACTGAACCTATTTAATGAATTATGATAATTTTGTATCTCTACCTTCCCCTTGTAAAGCCTGTGGTCTCCCATGATAACTCATGCATATCTAGCTGATTGATAAAGCACTTAGTCTCTCTCTGCAGTAATTGCATTACATTTTAGTGTCATGGAGCCATTCATCTGATTTGTATTCTGCCTTTAGAGAATACATTTCATGAAGATAGTATTTGTCTAGTGCTTTAAAAGTGTAAAGTGCTACATAAATGCTAACTATTACTGGGGATTTATTGATGTATGACACTTGTGAAAAAAAATCAGTTAGCCTTTTGAATTTATATATTTGTTAAGAGTCCTACTGGACCCTTGTGTTGGGCTGTTTTAAAAGAAACACTGTCCATGTTTCGCACTACAGCTGTCTATCCACACCTCTTTGAACCCTGCTGTCGTGGAGGGTTGACCAAATTCTATTCTCCTGTAGTTGCTTGTACTAAATTTGAAGATAATTAATAGCTTTGTGGCTAGAAAGGAGAAGGCAGTTTGGTTATAGCACTATGATGTGTTGGCCAAATTGTTTAATTTTAAAAAAATACAGTAATTATGAATACCATTTCATTGGGTACTAAGGAATTTTAGTAAATATTTAAAAGTCGTGTGAACATTTATTGCAGTAAAACATAAGCATTAGGGAAGAGTATGGAAGATACAAGAAAATAAAAATGGCTCAAAATGTGAGTTTGCTTAAAGACATTGCTACTGTACTTGTAAATGGCATTTTCCATCCTCATAATTGTAAAATAAACTGCATTGTTATTATTATTATTATTATACAGAAATAGAAATTTCCTCATAAGTAAGTTCCTTGAGGAAAAATGTTATGCTGCAGATTTATGAGGTAGTAATTTGCACTGCAGACTGCTTAGTTTTCATTTATGGAATTACTCAGAAAAAGTCTCAAAAATTATCTGGTCTTGTCTAACTAGACAAGACTATCTAGTCTCTTGTCTAGTTTACAGTGTACAAGCTGAGAATGTCTATTATAATTTATATTTCTTTTTTATTCATAGAACTCCATTTCCCATTAAAGAGATGGGGCCTTAACTACTCCAATTTGTGACGAATAACAAAAGGGATTATTTTCATGGAAGAGCATATATAGAGTAGTATGTGCTGAACTTAAGTTTCCAAGGGGCACAAAGGTTAGGTGATGTGTTAATACTACATTTACATTAGTAAATACATATTGGTATAAAGTACAAAAAAACCCCAAGCAAATTACTAATTGGGATGGCTGGCTTAATTAGTACTGGAGACCACCTGTGGCTACAGAGTACCAGAGGCTCTTTGCAGCACACTATGCTAATTATGGAAAGAGTTTCATGCCTGTAAAATATGTCTTTCCACCAAGAGAATAGTCTCCGTGTTATGTGTTCTTCATGTTAGAAATGTAAGCTAAGGCAAACTTTGACAGTACAGTGGGCCTGTTTAGCCCATTTATTATAAGATGAATAAAAGGTTTCTTTCCTGGAAAGAAGATTGGAAAAGCAGAACATTCCATAAAGGGTTTTGCTCATGCTGAAGATTTCTGTCTCCTACAGTTTTCCAGAAACAACATTAAAAATGTCTTGCTTTAAAGTCCGCAGAGCAAGAACTGTCTTTTATCCAGAGGTCTGATGGTTTACTAGAGGAGTACTGCTCATTCATTTACTTCCATCCTGTATTTTAAACTACGGGCTATGAAATGCCAATAATGAATATATTTTGTGCAAAGAATGAACACTGAAGTCCATGTAGAAAATTTTCTGTATTCTTGTTTCTTGGTATGATATTTGTATAATTTTGTGCTTCATCCAGATTTGTTGCAAAGGGAAATGTATATAGGAATAAAGTGGAGAATTGCACTTTCTCACTTTTAGATTATAGCTGTAGTATTTTTGGCAACTATATGTCAACCAATGGTCCTTAAGATTGGTACTGTACTCTTCTAGCTATTTTTAAGGGTCAGTTAATGGGGATGTCTTCAGTAGTTTAAAACCGCATATTTTCATTCTCTGTATTTCTAGCTATTTTTATGTGAGTTTTTACAGTACCTTTCTGCTGTATTTCAAAGTACTATTTTTTCTGGCCTCGGTGTTACACCAGTTCTACTACAGCAATAGGTGAACATCACTTAGAAATGTATTATGAAAAGTAGCAAGCACTTGTAACACATGACTTTCTTCCTTCTCCATCCAAACAGACGTGGCAGTCTCACAACCTCAAGCTGACGTTTAGGCAGCTGTATCTGAGGCCACTGGTAACTTTTCAGGGTAAACCTGACATGTTGTGTGTAATGCTGTGATTTATGGGTAGCAAGAGTAGAGTACAAAGGAGAACTTAAATGTTTGTTTCAGCCTGCATGTCATGGGCAGAGTGGGAGCTTCAGACAAACTATATTTACTTTACTTTACTTTACTCAACAAGCCCCCTTGTTGAGTCACGAGACCCAGAAAGCACTCTCTTGCTTTCTGAACTCCTTCTGTGAGAGGCCTCTGGGTGTAGCTGGATCCAGACTTTGTCAACAGTTTGTTTCTAAAGGATTATATAGGCATAATTGAACCTCTATACAGCTTTGTCCCACAGGATTAAGGATAACAAATCAGACACATAAAAATAAATTCATGATTATGTTAATGATTAGACTATAAGATCTAAAACAGGATTATTTACTACACAGTATTGGTAGCTATAACTATTAGTATAGTGCAGTGCACTATTTTTGAAGCAGTACTGAAGCTATTAAAGCAATTCTACTGAAGCAATTATATCAAAGCTAGCAAAAGCAGTTATTAAATAGAGTTTGGGGTTACTCAACCATACCAATGACCATGGGCAAATTTTTCTCAGCCTCAAGGAGTGACCTTGAGGGGCATCTCCACTCAAGGGAGAAATTACACACACACACACCAGAAAAGGGAATGTTACAAGACCCTCTTAGTAAAAAGTGGGACTGGGCCATATGTTTCCAGGTCAGCTGTGTCAGCTCAGCATCTTTAGACCCATTTATCAGTAGTATGCCTTGTTTTTCCTTTGTCAAGTTCTTTATCAGGTCTACCACAGCTTCAGCTCACTATCAGGATGTTTAACTCCCAGACTGATGAGTTATTCAACACCAAAAGCAACGGGACAACCCCATTCTCCATTCACCCACTGGTAGCTTTGCAAACAGGGTGTTGTTGGGGTTGTTTTACCCCCACTTCAGGCAGAGCATGCCACAATACAATGTCCCCTAGGAGATATGCGTGCTTGTTTCAGAAGAATTGCCCAACAGTACCTTACCAGTATTTTGTGTACACTTCAAATTCATTGATGTTTTCAACTATGCATTGATGCCTGCCATGTATCAAAATCATGACAAAAATAAACCAGGATACTAAAAACAATGACTCAGTGCTTTACTGCATGCGTTACTGTAAGGGGTAAATATGAATGTCAAAAAGCATGAGAATTACACAAGAGATGGTTTACAAATGCGAGGTAATGATTTTGTACATAGTGGTTGATATATATCACTAAAATATTAGTTATTTCAATGGTTCATTTGGTATGCCAATCTAAAACTTTTGCATGTATTTTCAGGTTGAACTTAAAAAGTTGAAGAAATGGTGTGGTTTTTCTAGTTTCCTAATGGCCATAAAAGAACAAGTGAATGTGTTTCCTATCAGTTTATATTCTAGTTCAAAATGTAATTGGTATCACCTGACTACTGGTATCACTTTTTTCTACAGTGAATTGTATTATATTATGTGCCTTTAATTAGTTATTGGTAAGTGAATTATTGATAATTGGTGCCATGTCCCAAGGAAAATGCTGGGAAATTGAAATTAAACTGAAATAATTTTTACAGCAGACCATTGGTATTGGCTTATTATGAGAAAAACATTTCCTTTGAAAATGGAAATTGAAATTCAGTCTAAAGGAAATGTTAGTACATAGTTAATTTTGAACACGTGTTTTTATTCCATCGTTACTGTCAGTATAAAGATAGTGATGAAGTGCATCAGAAGATAACATCTCTGTTAAGTGATTAAGCTGATCTACATGCTGTCAATTATGCAAATGTATTCAGGGCAGAAGAAATTTTGTATTCTAAGTGGTGCACATTGTGGGCTTTGAGCATTTTGCAATTTTGAGTCCACAAACTAGTCCCTGCTACAGGAAGACCTTGTACTGAAGCAAAGAAAGAGTTGTCAGGTTGAAGTACCCTTTGCATTCATTTCTAAAAAACAGGAGTACACTTTTCCTCAAGAAAATAAATTAGTGCCTTCAGTTCTTTTTTTAAAAAGTCGCAAATTTTACATCCTCTATATTGAATTATAAATTTGAATGCTGTATGGTAGAACTGTTTTCTGTTATTTANGACTATAAGATCTAAAACAGGATTATTTACTACACAGTATTGGTAGCTATAACTATTAGTATAGTGCAGTGCACTATTTTTGAAGCAGTACTGAAGCTATTAAAGCAATTCTACTGAAGCAATTATATCAAAGCTAGCAAAAGCAGTTATTAAATAGAGTTTGGGGTTACTCAACCATAACAATGACCATGGGCAAATTTTTCTCAGCCTCAAGGAGTGACCTTGAGGGGCATCTCCACTCAAGGGAGAAATTACACACACACACACCAGAAAAGGGAATGTTACAAGACCCTCTTAGTAAAAAGTGGGACTGGGCCATATGTTTCCAGGTCAGCTGTGTCAGCTCAGCATCTTTAGACCCATTTATCAGTAGTATGCCTTGTTTTTCCTTTGTCAAGTTCTTTATCAGGTCTACCACAGCTTCAGCTCACTATCAGGATGTTTAACTCCCAGACTGATGAGTTATTCAACACCAAAAGCAACGGGACAACCCCATTCTCCATTCACCCACTGGTAGCTTTGCAAACAGGGTGTTGTTGGGGTTGTTTTACCCCCACTTCAGGCAGAGCATGCCACAATACAATGTCCCCTAGGAGATATGCGTGCTTGTTTCAGAAGAATTGCCCAACAGTACCTTACCAGTATTTTGTGTACACTTCAAATTCATTGATGTTTTCAACTATGCATTGATGCCTGCCATGTATCAAAATCATGACAAAAATAAACCAGGATACTAAAAACAATGACTCAGTGCTTTACTGCATGCGTTACTGTAAGGGGTAAATATGAATGTCAAAAAGCATGAGAATTACACAAGAGATGGTTTACAAATGCGAGGTAATGATTTTGTACATAGTGGTTGATATATATCACTAAAATATTAGTTATTTCAATGGTTCATTTGGTATGCCAATCTAAAACTTTTGCATGTATTTTCAGGTTGAACTTAAAAAGTTGAAGAAATGGTGTGGTTTTTCTAGTTTCCTAATGGCCATAAAAGAACAAGTGAATGTGTTTCCTATCAGTTTATATTCTAGTTCAAAATGTAATTGGTATCACCTGACTACTGGTATCACTTTTTTCTACAGTGAATTGTATTATATTATGTGCCTTTAATTAGTTATTGGTAAGTGAATTATTGATAATTGGTGCCATGTCCCAAGGAAAATGCTGGGAAATTGAAATTAAACTGAAATAATTTTTACAGCAGACCATTGGTATTGGCTTATTATGAGAAAAACATTTCCTTTGAAAATGGAAATTGAAATTCAGTCTAAAGGAAATGTTAGTACATAGTTAATTTTGAACACGTGTTTTTATTCCATCGTTACTGTCAGTATAAAGATAGTGATGAAGTGCATCAGAAGATAACATCTCTGTTAAGTGATTAAGCTGATCTACATGCTGTCAATTATGCAAATGTATTCAGGGCAGAAGAAATTTTGTATTCTAAGTGGTGCACATTGTGGGCTTTGAGCATTTTGCAATTTTGAGTCCACAAACTAGTCCCTGCTACAGGAAGACCTTGTACTGAAGCAAAGAAAGAGTTGTCAGGTTGAAGTACCCTTTGCATTCATTTCTAAAAAACAGGAGTACACTTTTCCTCAAGAAAATAAATTAGTGCCTTCAGTTCTTTTTTTAAAAAGTCGCAAATTTTACATCCTCTATATTGAATTATAAATTTGAATGCTGTATGGTAGAACTGTTTTCTGTTATTTAAACCTCCTATTGAAATTAAATATTACTTACATGTATGTGTGTCTTTATGTATATCACACACTGATCTTTCCTTCTGTGATTATATAATAATTCTTATTTGCTTAATCGAAATTTTTATTAATTTTTCCTAGGGTAAAGAGAAGTGTTTGTCTCAGTGACTGGGGAACCTAGCTATGCTACTGCTTAGCAAAAACATTTTAGTGCAATGTGAAGGAAATCTTCAGAATACTGAGAACTAGAGAAGAAATGATTCTGTATTACATTTGATGGGAATGCTAAATAGATTTCTAGGCAGTTTGTAAAAACAGATTTGTTTAATCAAAACTAATGACTGAAAACATTTGTATGAGTAATTATGGGTGAAACAATCTGTGTGAAAATGGATTTTTATAATGAAACAGTTGCAGGGGTAATTGGCCAAGTCCTGTATGCTGTTGCTATTTGCGCCACAGAAACAACTCCTTTGACCAAGGAATGTTACTAATATCCCTGGAGCTTTAACCTTATGTTAACAAGGAAATTCAATCTTACTTTGATCTTGTTTTTTCCCTTAAAAATTGCATACCACCGAGCAAGGACTCCTGGACTAGTGTGGGGTAATTTCCTTGAACTGCTGTCCACTCTTCCACAATTTCTACAAATGAGCCAAGAAAATGGCAACTATGAGTTGTAGTACAGAAACTTTCGTAAAGGAATGAAGTCGAAGACAGTAGACATAATAATGGCATAAAGGATTTAGAAGGTTACAATGCTGCTAGTTTTGCTTTCACATTTCAGTTTAACTTGCTCATAATCAAAATCAACTCCTTTTCATTTATTTCTGCCAACAATTTAGTAGCAAATTCTGTGATGACTGCTCTAAAAATATGAAGTGTTTCTAGGCTAAATGAATACTGTAAGATTCAAGTAATAAGGCTTCATCAGTGTATTTCCAACAAAATTGTATGTGTTTTATTATTTGTGTAACTGTATATAATATGTAGATATAAGCACTCTGTTGTTTCCTAGTTTTACTGTGGAGAAATATGGTTGTGGTTTGGGGAGTTTTGATACAGAATGCTCTAGCTAGCAAAACCTTTTAGCACAAGTAATTTTTGTTTCATCAGTCCATGTAGAGATGCATCTTCCCTTCTGCTAGAGATTTGCCAGCATCTTTTGAGTGAGTGTTCTGTATGCCTTGCACATCAAACATAAATGAGCAAAGCAAAGGCACTTAGAACCTTGTACCATAAAAATATATGCACACAACTTTATGTATAATTTTTCACCAAAGTGAAAAATAATTTGCATGCTCTTGCATCATACATCTTGCATTTAAATATTTATCGAAATGTTGACCAGGTGCTATTTTTAATAATTTTATATGGCCACAGAGACATCAGCAATGTTTCATGCACTCTCCTGCTGCTTTAGTTGCCTCAGTTGGATGAAAAGCATGATTCTGCTGCTTCAGTGTATCAAATACCCCAGCTGGGTGCAGCAGACTAAGCAGTAAATTTCTGTCTCATAATAAACCATTGCACAGATCCATTTTTATTCAGTGCTTAGCTAGTCAGTCTGTTCAGTGGTGCTTAAAATGTGATTTATCTCTTCCTAAAAAAGATGTATACTTCTGGTGTACTGGGTTGCATTCCAGTCATCACAGATTTTATTAACTGGATGGTAGCTGAATTATAACTGGGATTGTAGATTGGGCTTGTCTTCCTGTTATTCACATGACTTCCTATTGCTCAAGATGGAAACTATCTCTTCAAGGACTGTTTTGTCCATGAGATTCTTTGATATGTTGGGAAACATAAAAAAGTGAAACAACTAAAGGCACTGATTCTCTGGCTACCTCTAGACTGACATGTTTAAGTAGGGGGATGACCAGCTTTTTAAAATTAATTTTAACTTCTAAAATGCAAGTTAAGCATTTATTCTAAAATTAGACAGTTTTCTTTCTCAAAATCAGTCCAAAGCCAGGAGTTTCACTTTGAAAGATTTTGCAATTGCAGTCAGTACCTTTGTCATGGCTGAGTTTTTCAGTGCTAAATCTTTAATTCAGTTTGCACTTCCTTGAAAAAAAGGCAATTCTAGCTCCAGTGTATGGACACTTGGACTAGGAACATGGATTATTTTTAAAGTTTGCACCTCTTCCTCCCTTGAAACTTAACATAGAAGAGGCTCTAATTTGGTATCCTGAAGGAGAAATTCTACTAGGTACTGTCAGTCTCTCTTAATGGCAATATATAAAAGCTGATCACCTGGTATTGTCATGATAAATATTTATTTGAGTTAGGGACCTCTGATATTGCTCTCCAGTACTACCAGGGAGATGCGGGTTGTAGTCCCTGCTGCCATCTACATACTCACTGCAAAGGAATGCTGGAATGTTAGTTAGAGAAAACCATGGCTTGAATATGTGCTGCATGGGGCTCCATGCTTCAGTAGTTTCTGTGAGTGTTAAAACTTGCTTCTGTTAAAAAGAAAATAATGAGTTTCAAAAAAAGTTATTTCTCTGACCCTGAAAGTCTTGTTGAATGATCAAATTTCTTGAAAACTCGTTTCAGATAAGAAAACCAGTTTGTCAGTGACTTGATTTACAAGAAAGTGTATTCTTGCTGTCTGTTTCAAAGCAATGAATGCTGGCACATTTCTGTGGATCTCTGTTGCCTGGATTAGCTTTGCAAAAGAGGCAGTGTTTTCTTAGTCACTATGTGTAAGCATTTCCCCTCTTCATAGTGAACAGATACTGAGGTTTGGAAATGTTGAGTATATTTTTTGCCTTTGGCACACATTCACAAACATTTACCTGTTACAGTTATGAAAGGTGTCCTGGTTTTGGACG
>VYZS01015495.1:7256-31643 GCA_013400695.1 Neodrepanis coruscans
CTTGATGCCCTGTAGGCGCTGCTGGTGATTGTGGTGTCAGGGCTGCCTGATCCCTGAAGCTTGAAATCTGAAGTGTGCTGAAGATTCAGTTGGGATAACTGATGTTGCACAGATAATTTGTAATAATTTCTCACAGCAGCTCTAGTTGCTGCCATCTAAACTGGCAGGACTCTTAATTCTTTTAGAGTCCTCAGTGCAGAAAAGATGTGGACCTGCTGGAGTGGGTCCAGAGGAGGGACGCAAAAATAGAGGGAGGAACACCTCTCCTATAGGGAAAGTCTGAGATTGTTATTTGTTATTTCCAAAGCTCAGAACACTTAACACTTCAGCACAAAACTGCATCAGGCCCAGGGAAAAACACCCTCTCTGTTCTTCTCAGGGTTTTTATTGCCCCCAGCCCCACTGCTGTGGGGGCTTTCAAACATGTCTGCAAGTGCTTGTCTTCTCCTCATACCAGGGAAAGCTTCTTTGGAATACAGGAGGAAACATCTAAAACTCTTTCTGATAAAGATGCCTCTTTCCNTGGTGTCAGGGCTGCCTGATCCCTGAAGCTTGAAATCTGAAGTGTGCTGAAGATTCAGTTGGGATAACTGATGTTGCACAGATAATTTGTAATAATTTCTCACAGCAGCTCTAGTTGCTGCCATCTAAACTGGCAGGACTCTTAATTCTTTTAGAGTCCTCAGTGCAGAAAAGATGTGGACCTGCTGGAGTGGGTCCAGAGGAGGGACGCAAAAATAGAGGGAGGAACACCTCTCCTATAGGGAAAGTCTGAGATTGTTATTTGTTATTTCCAAAGCTCAGAACACTTAACACTTCAGCACAAAACTGCATCAGGCCCAGGGAAAAACACCCTCTCTGTTCTTCTCAGGGTTTTTATTGCCCCCAGCCCCACTGCTGTGGGGGCTTTCAAACATGTCTGCAAGTGCTTGTCTTCTCCTCATACCAGGGAAAGCTTCTTTGGAATACAGGAGGAAACATCTAAAACTCTTTCTGATAAAGATGCCTCTTTCCAGGCAGGAAAGCTTCCGTAAGTAAAATAAACCCTCATTTCCTTGTAATAAATCTTTGGAAGGGTCTTCTACACTTACAGGAGCAATCAGTAGAAACACTGATGGAGAACTGACAGTGTTTAATTTTGTGACAGACAGTGGAAAACTTTCTTGAGTTTAGTGCCATATGTACTCAGCCTGAAAAGAGTTGGTACTTGGTAACAAAACACAGGACGTTGCCAAAATTTTCTATCTGTACTAAAATTGTCTTCATGCTTTTTGGATTTTTTTTTTATCTACAAGTACAGGATGCAATGTTTACAGGAGCTAGTTATGGATTCAGAAAACAACTTCTCTATGGCTATCAAGACACATAAACCTTGAGCCCAAATGAAGCTTTGCAGATGAAATACTGGTTTGGCATTATTTACTTATTTCCATTAAAGTCTGAACATTTGAAAGCAATATTCCGTTTTCCCTTTCTTTTTCTTCATATTTCAAAATTTCTTATCTTTGTAATAGGTTCATTTAAATGTATCTTTTCAATGTCTCTCTGTTGGCAAATGCAAAGGAAGTCTTCTCATGCAATATAACACAGTCTTCAAATGCAGAGGCTATACAAAAATCATAATTCTCTTTCTTGACCTCCTTTTCCTCTCTGGCTGCACAAACAATTACAATCCAGACCATACATCTGATCCAACATCTTGATAGAACAAAGAGATCAAAATCAGAATCCAGACATAAGGATTATTTACTAAGACAGCCATTGTAGCAGATCTCTCTTATTTACAGTGAGACAACTCTGGTTTCCACTGGTGATACACTGCAAGGTAATAACTCTAAACTTCTGTTAGGGTCTCATAACCTATCAACAAATTAAGGGTTGCAACTGCACATGAAGCAAAGGAGAAGGTCTACTTGACACTCAGGTCCTCTGCTGTCAGAGATGGTTTTGTGCTGTGACTTGGGCTTCAGGAACCCTGGTGCTTACAGCCCAGGGCAGAAGGTAGGTAGTACATAAATCTAAGGTTTGGGTTTAGGCCTTTCTAACAGCAAAAACTTTTGCTGAAAAATCTTATGTAAGCACTGATATTTTATTTTACATGATAAATATGAAACAGAACAAAGAAGTGAAAACAGTAAGTGAAAACAGCATGAAGAAATACCAGTTATAGTTAAATTTCCTTTTATGGATGGCAGCCTATTGCCAGGTCTGGAAAAAGATGTTTTTTCAAACTCCAGGCAACTAAACATAACTACAGTAACAACCTGAGAACTATTGAAGTTGCCAGTGTTGCCATTTCAGATATTTGTGTGCATCCTTTTGTCCATGTACATCATAGTTTGAGATATCTGAAGGCACTGTTTTTTCTGTAGTTATCCAGACTGACTTGTTTTGGCCTAAGTCCTTTGGAACTGTGAGTGGCATTTGTGAGGATATAAACAAGGTCATAGTTAATAACGTTATCTGCTTGTTCTAACTTATGAACAGCATAAATGAGGGGTGGGAAAGAGAAAGCACAGCAGCTCCAGTGTGTGCTCCAGAGTTCTTTTACAGCAACCAGAATTTGAACTGATGTGTACAGTCACTACAAAAAATATACTGAGGTGAGAGTCATGCTTATAAGAGACTCCTACACGCAGTACACAAGAAGAGTTTGGGCCTAGATAATAAGGTTGGAGGTAGTGTGTTCATTCTCATCTTCCTCACTGGTCCTAGGCTTTAAGATCAGAAGTGAAGGCATACCAAAACATTTGACATTTGAACAGTGCTAAATCTAGGAAGGGAGATCAAGTTGTATCTTTTTCTTGGAAACTCATGGTCATCAGAAGAATTTGTGCCAGCAAACAAGTAATTGGATTAAATCCAGTGCACATTTTCAGCTAAACAGCATTTAAGTCACAACGGCCTGCTCTCCATGAGTTACCACTGATCAACTATGCTTTCCAAAGCAGGGCAAAACTCTGCTGTTCTAGTTTGGTAGCATTTCACATTCATTGCAACGTTATGGTGAAATGTTGCTGCGAACTAAGCCCAGATGGTTTCACAGGTCTTGGCACAAGATTTGCTGGGAAAGCAGCTACATTGGTGCAAATCCTCTGCATTGGTGGAGAAAATGACTGCAAACACCATCCATTGTTAAATCCCCCTTGGCTTCAAGAGGGGGCTAAATTCTGCAACTCAGGCTAGGCAGAGGAAGACCACATAGCCACAATCCTTTTGTTGCAAGAGCACACACATTGGAGGGATTTGGTCCCTTCTCCTTCCCCAGAGCAAATCCATCCCTGAGCTCTGTAGTTACACGGTAGAAAAAGGATCTTTTTGTCAGTTCATGCTCTGCCTCAGTTTTACATTTGAACACAAGGATGTGTTTAACGCTCTACATTCTTTCATGACCCCTTTTTCCTGGATCAATTTTGTTTAATTATGAAGTAATATATGCTTTCCTTGCTGAACTTTGTGCTTTCCAAAAGACTAGTTTGGTGTAACTAAACATTTTCACTACATTTAATAGAACTGTGGAAAGAAATGAGGGAAAAGGTTTGTCTTCTCTCTTCTCTCTTCCAAGGCACTGTTGGTCTTTCCAGTGTTCCTTGGAGTGTATTCTTGATAGCCTTGTCTAAGCTGGTTATAAGTCTTTTTATTTATACAGCATGAGCTGTATGAGGACACAATTTTGAATGATGCTGGGTAAACATGGACTGTCCATCAAAGCAGAGTTAACAAATGTTTATTTGTTAGAACCACTAGACAACAGGAATTCTGCTGTCATTTCTCTCCTGATATTTCTTAGCCCAAAGCAATGGGAATTTTTTTTTCCAAAATAAGGAATGAATTCCCTCAGCATAAGTTTTATATATTATAGATTGGATATTTCCACAACCTATTCCTCCTCGGGATTGGATATTTCCACAACCTATTCCTCCTCAGGCTAAAATACTTCACTGTTATGACAGTCTGTCAGTGAAATCCTTCCTCTTCCGTTTTCCAAGCCAGTGTCTTTACCCAGACAAACCTCCACCAGTCTTACACAAAAGGTTTGTGTAATATGAACACAACGTGATTCACAGTGGTTACTGCTTCAGTGTTTACAATATTATTTTTATAAGTCTATAAAGCTGACGTACACCTTCAGCAAAAGGTTACAGCATATCATACCTCCTGATGATCTGTTCAGCTCACAACTCCCACTGAATAATAGTTTAGGTGTGGACTTGCCAAAATGTCATAGGGAGGAACTAAAACTCTCACTACTCTGAATAGGAATGCAATTTGTTGTAATAGAGTATTAAGGCTCTGAAAGCCCTCAGTAACTAATGGCTGTGATTCTGCTGTCTCTTGGGAAAAAAATGCAGCCTTCAAGGCCAGTACAATCTTTGCCACACATTAATGTGGAGAACAGGAATTCCACCTGCCCTAACACCAAATGACAGGAAATAGGAATGCAAGCCAGAGCTGGCCACAGCTGGGCAGAGCCAGAGAATATTCAGCAATACAATACCACTATCCCAAACCTGTTCCAGGCCAATGAGGCAGTATAAGGCTACAGTAACCACAGTCGTAACCATAAGACAATAGAGAATAAAACATTAAAAACCCTCAATAAATTGTAGCATAATAAGCCACTGGCTTCCAGGCCTTTCTGGAGAGGCCAGGGACTCATTCATTGCCACCTCCCATATGATCTCCCATGTCACCACAGTTCACTTGGCAGAACTGAGTGCAGGAACACTCCCTATTCCACCACAGCCCAAAGGTTCATGCTCTATTTACTATCAGTGAATGCTTCAAGGCACTTGGTTGAAAACAGGTGTGAGGACTTTCAGAATGCTCACAGTCTGCCTCCATCCTGTAAAATTTAGTGGGTGCTGAAGAGTACAAATGCACTTACTCTCACGGAACAGATTTTGTATAATTTTTCTGCAGGAAAAAAGAAATAACCTCTCCCAAATCTTTTATCCTTTAAGAGCTCAGACGTATAATGAAAGCCATGAGTCATCTGGAGCTACTCTAGTCAGACTAACGTAACTGCAGCTTGATAACAGTGGTGCAGCAATGAAAAGACTCACACTCATAAATATTTTTGTCACCTTGGTATCTTCTGTGAATGAGGAGCAATGCAATCACAGTCTTGACATTGTGACTGGTATCAGTCTGTCTTATGGCTTGGTTCAAGAGATATTGTCATAAAAGTTACACAACTGTCCGCCAGCAATTATTCTTAACAGCAGATTTAATAAAATGTTTGGGCATCCATTCCTGGAAGCCTAGGACTTACATAGCTTCTCCTCATCTATTCCATGTGCACTTTGAAGGGTAACATCATAGTCTCCATCTCTGCTTAGAGCTTCAACACCTGTAATTTTACATAAAAATAAGCTGAATCTTAAAAGCATAAACGAATTTGCAAAAAGGGCAATAAATATCAGTTTAGTTTCTTTGGCAAAAACAGAGCAAGTGTGCTGTGAAGACCATTAGCTTTCCAAACTACTGCCTAACTAATTTAAGGCTGAAATGAAATAATCATACTTTAAAGAGCAGGTGACTTACCTGCTTGTTGAGTTTTTCTTGAATTAAACATGTAGTTTTAGTATCCAAGGCATAATTTTAACGTAACAAAAAAATATCCTACACCTGGTAACTAAGGGGCAGTGAAGAAAAAGGAAATCCTACCTTTGCTGGCACAAGAAAGTGAGTGAAGGGGACTATCCTCAGCCTAGCAAGGTTTCCTCCCTGGTAGCACTAAGAAGCTTCCTTGTGGTTGACCCTGTCTGGGATTAAACATGGGAGTTCAATTTCCAAAACTGACAGTCAGGAACCTTTCAAACAACCCAAATTGATTTTGAAGTGCTGAAGGAAATACGTGAAATAGAAGCAAGTCACTCAATGTTCATAAAACACACCTGATTGAAAGCAAACTCTATAACCTGTTGTGTGGGTGGACTTTCATCTCATGTGTGTTTAGTTAGCAAGAGCTAAAAATGTGAGCTAATACAAGGTTGGGGGCCCTCTCTGAAGAGATGCAGATGATAACCCTGAGAGCTCAGCTGTCTGCTCCAATCACCTTGCAAATGATAGTGTGTTTCCAGCACAAATTACAGGAATTTAGACAGTTTGTACTAAGTGAAATTGCACAATTATATAATTCTGCACTCAAATGCTGTGGAGGCTTCCACGTTGGGGTTCTAAGTAGGACTTATCAGAACTCTGTATAAACTCAAACTAGTATTTTCCCAAACAAAATAATCCTTCTAATTATAAGGAGTAACTATGGCCCAGCAATATTTCTTTGCCCTTGGTACCACTTACGACAAAAGGTCATTCTCTTTCAGTATTTATTCAGAATCTTAAAATTTAGCCAAATTAAGAGTTTCTGTCCCCTTAATGAGGGGCTTGCAATACCAAGGGTCATTATTTTAAAGGCCCAGCTCCTGGAATCCTGTGATCATTATCCCACATTCCTTTTAAAAATGTAAAGCACAGGGTATGCTGGTGTTTGACAGTTTCTAAAGCTGATTTATGTGCTGAAGGCAGTGTATCCACAGCAGCACGGAGCTGCACACAGGCAAATTCACCCCGCTGCACCATCCAGGATGCTGATACAGCAGCTATTGACACAGCAAATTGCAACATTGATACCGGACACAGCACGTAAATTTCGAGCCTTCATGACGCCACAGGGAAGCACATGAAACAAAAATCATCAAAAGAAGAAAGAATATTCGATGCACCTTGCTTCTCTTCTGCTTTCCCCGATCTGGGGTTAGGTTCATTGGTTCTGAGCAGAATGCTGATCTCTGCCAGTCCGATAAGAGCACTTTGGCTGCAAGCCCAGGCTGCCTCTACCTGCGCTACTGCCAGTCCCTGCTGTCTGCAGGCCCTTTGTCACTCCTTCCTCAGCCCGGCAGGGCCGTGTTGTCAGAAACTCTCCCGAGTGTCCGACAGACACGGACCGTCCCTGCCGAGGGACAGGAGGCACCGGCACAAGGGCCGAGCACCCGCCCCCCGCCGCGCTCCAAAACCTGCCGGAGCACCACAGCAAGACCCAGGATGGAAAAACAACTCCAAGACACTGAGTAAGCAGAAATTTCCTCCAAAATCAGGCTACCGGGCCGTTCTTCACATTTCGGCACTTCAGCAATATGCTCTGCAACCCTTTTAAATGCTGTGAGTGCTGGATTACTTCTGGCTTCCCACTACTGTTCCCCTTAAAGACTTCTCTTGGTATACTGTTGTTAGAGAGGTCAGACACCTCGAGGACACTGTAAATGGAAAGCATCCTGGATGGAAAACAGGCTTAACGTTGCCTTTCAGCATGAAAGTTGTGTGTGGGGAAACTGAGGTGAGCGGTGCGGTGCGATTCACTCGTCAGACAGCAATGTTAAACACAGGAGTTTCGCCCTCCAGCGAGGCGCACAGACCTCGATCCCACAGTGGGATTCCACACCCGCGTGGGCGCTCACACGGCGCAGGGACAGTTCTGAGGAGGGGCCGGAGGACACCCGGGGTGGGACGTCAGGGCGACCGCTCCCCTGACGGGGCCCCGCAGGATTTCCTGCCTCCGCAGCCCCTCAATTCCTGGAAGCGCTCTGTCCCGAGGGCAGGAAGGGCGGGCGGGCGGTGCCGCCTGTCCCGGAGCCCCGTGAGGGGACGCGGGGACCCCCCAGGTGCCCTCAGAGCGCAGCTGCGCGCGCCCCACGACGCCTCCCCGCGCGCGCGCCCGCGCTGCTGTAACGGCCGCGGCAGCGGCACCGCGTGCCGGGGCGCGCNGTGGGAGCGGCGCTGGAGCCCGGCGGGGGAAGGAGCGGCGGGGGCTGAGGGAGCGGGGCCGGGACGGATCCCCACGGGAACCCCGGCTCCTGCCCCGGGGGGGTCCCGGCTCCCGCCCGGCTCCACCTGGTGTCCCGTGCCCTTCCCGGTAAGGGCAGAAGTGCTGCCGGCTCGCTCGGGTGTCGCGGCCCCGGTGCATCGCTGCCGAGCCGGTCAGTACCGTTAGACGGGTTGTTTCTCCGGTTGAACGCCGTGCAAATGGTGCGCTGGGGTGTTTTATCACTACACCTGGCAAGACTTTCGGATGTCCAGAGGGCTTATTTACAACATTTATCTTCGCTACCACCTCTTTGTAAAAACTAGATGGACAAAACTAAAATCTGTTTGTATTTCACTTTTTGGATATTGGTTTAACACACCTGCCCTAGGAAATGGAAGTTTCTTCTCATACAGAATCTCCAGGCACTTTCTGAATGTGCTTTGTTTGAGAAGCAATTTGCTGAATTAATGTAGCATGTACAAAGATAACCTGAGTTGACGTACTAGCAGAATAACATCTATCTCGTGAGCAAAAATGGAATATTCCTGCCCTTAGGTTCCTTTTTAATCTTAAATTATTAATGGTTCTCTGCATTACAAGTATGAAACTTGTAATTGGT
The DNA here is from genome assembly GCA_013400695.1 of Neodrepanis coruscans. Lineage (NCBI taxonomy): Eukaryota > Metazoa > Chordata > Aves > Passeriformes > Philepittidae > Neodrepanis > Neodrepanis coruscans. Next base: position 15,683 of record VYZS01015495.1, read on the forward strand.
ACAGAGTGCAAATGCATGTATAGAACCAGGTACAAGAGGAGCTGGCAATGAAGAAAGATGTACCTCCCCAAAAGACTGTCAGGAGGATGAAGTTGGAGAGCCCCTTCTCTTCTTAACAGTTGTTGAGACCCTCTGGGGAGAAGCAGTGAGCTGTACCCAGCACAACTCTTTTGCAGCTCTCCAAAAAGAGGAATGAGAAAAGGGCAAAACTTTTCCTCCTTGGGCAGCTGATTCACCCGAGTCGTTGTGGGTGCTCCTAAGGCAGGGTTAGTGTCAGTCAGTATCCCATCATCTTCTAGAACCTGATTGTCAACTTCTCACCAAATGTTGTCATTTGTACTTAGTAAAATAGAAATATTTACATCGCGTGTCATCAGTTTCTTTTGTCTGTGCAATCAATGCAGGAAAAAAATCCCTTTTTCTCTAAGGGAGACCCCAGAAAAAAACACACTCACCTAAACTGAAGTAGAAAGGCAAAAACACTTGGATTTACTGTGGATTCTAGAACATTAGAGGTTTGAAAGGAGAAAGATTGAGAGGAAGTGTTGGTTTAGGTATCAATGGGAAGTAAAATTTCTACTGTCTCTTCAACCATGTAATGTATGGCAAGTGAGGTGTGTCATAGAAAAGATTACAACAGTGAACTGAGGTTCTACTCTTTCTTTTACTTGAACTTTTAAAGGCAAAACAAAGTGAGAATGTGTTAAACAAGGCAGAAACATCAGGCTTAGAAGCAGTTTCATTCCACGGAATCCCTCGAAGTTTGATGAAGAGATCTGGGGCAGATGTACTGTGAATGTGTGATGATACAGAAACTGAAACTGATTCATAGAGATAGTGCACTAATAGAAGGAAACTACAGTACTTTGAGTGGATAAAAATCTGCAATGATTTAACTTGGAAATAATCTTAAAACCAAACAAAAAAACCACACCAGGGTGAGGCAGAGACTGGATCAGCTTAGCCTTCTGAATAACCCAAAGGTGAAGCTGAGGTGGATTTGAGGAGAAAACTGGGCTGAGTTTTCTGTAGTGTCACTGTGTCTTCTCCATAGCAGAAGAGTCTCCTAGAGCAGGTCCCAGGTTACTCTTGGCCCCTCCATCCAGGGAGGCCAGTGTTCCACCTGGCTTTGTCTGCATTCCTTCTGGGCCTGGTTTGCACTGTGAATGTTTCACCTGCCAACCTGCAGCAACAGCCACCTGCTCCTCACCTTCCTGCCTATTAAAAGGAAATTCTCCCCCTTGGAGAATCAGACCATATAAGTGCATCCCTTGCTGAATTACTCTGTGTTCCAGCTGGCTTTAGTTTCCCTCAGCTCAGGCTGACCTTGCTGTATGTCCTGCCAGCAGCATCCTGGTGTGCTTGCTGTTGTGGGTGAGCATTAGTTCAGGTAATGCCTGCCTGGGTGTGGAGCAGATGGAAGAGAGAAGGAATTGCACTGCCACAGCAGGAAGTGGTGCTCTGTCATGCAGGCACACAAGGTGAGAGTCACATAAATCCATCTCTCTTCTCATCTGTGAGCTCCTCCAGACTCAGATAAGGAAGGTGCATTGGAGGTTTAGGAGCTCTGAGCGCAGATTATCATCACAGAGAGAGATCTGCTTCTACTACCGTGGTATGAAAGATGTTTCTAGTTTGCAGTTTTGTTGTAATCAGCAGGACAATGATAATTAAGAACTGAGCCTTTCTTTTGTGGTTCCAACTATTTTCAAAACCAGAAAGTAGAAGACTGAGGGGCAGGGAGATGGAGGCCACAAACTTTTTTCTGTCAAGTGGAACTTTTAAGCTTATGCTTTAGTAATGATGAAAATCAGGTTTAACTACATTTCTGTCTGCTTACATTCTTCAAACAACTAGTCTGACTTTACAGCATAACAATTAAAAAAAAAGTCTTCAGCAAGCAGGAGAGCCTCAATGTGTCCTTTAATAGGACAATAATGTAAATAATTAATGATTGCTGAAAAAGAATTATGAATGAGCTGGTGGAAGGGCTTTGTATTTCTGTTTGAGAGTGAGAAGGATCTTGATGTATCCTGGGAGGCTATGTCTGAATTTTAATGAGGGCTGTCAGAAGTGTATGAGATCTCAGAGAAATAAAACCAAAGAAAGCTCTGGGTTTATGATCAGATAAACCATATCCACCCCTCCCTCTCCCCACTTTTTTTTTTTTTTCTTTTGAAAAAGGATGTTCTGAAAGAAGCTACAAGTAACTTTGAATCTGCCAAAAATACAATTCTCAACAGTTACAATTTCATAAAGTTCATGGAAGTTCAGGAAGACTGGTGTGGTCTTTGCCACTAAAATGCTTATCAATAAGTGTCAAAGGGAAGGGAAAGACTTCTACAGGGATATAGAGATCATGCCTCCAGCTGTCCTGTCAATTCCCATGGATTGCCTATTCCACAAAGGTGGAATGAAGTCTTACTTCAATTTGTCTTGTCTTGTGCTGGCTATTTACAGAAGGTGGGAGTTTCTGTGAGAAACTAACTTCAGTCCTAAATTCAACTCTGAAGACTTGCTGATAAGGAGGGAGAAACGCCTCAAAAAGCCAAGTGGGCTCCCAGTCTGTTCAGCTGAAGAATCTGCATTTCACTTCTGCTCTTCGAGCTAGCATGAACCTCTGAAACCTGCCTGTGTCATTGAGCATTGCATTGAGGGCAGCATCTGAGGTGAAATCCATGTTGCTTCCATCTTCAGTTCTTGGAAAGAATCTCAGCCTTGCTCCTGGATGGGAACCAAGCCACAATAATTCAGACATTTACCAAACATCAAAGCACTTTTATAATTAATTTCGTTTGGGACCAAAGAGGAAGCAACACACAAGTCCCAGTTCATGTGTCATTAGGCTGCCAGCTCATATTTTAGAGTCTTGAAGGTGAGCAATAGGTCCCTCCTCAGAGTCTGTTACCTATAACAGGGAGGAGCTGGTTAACTGATACAGCAATGCTCACTTCTGATACCTGAGGTGATTTTTTAAATCTAAATCCAGAGGAGAATTATTTAAGAACAAGCTTCATTTCACAGAACAGATTCAATCTCCAGTTATGCTCAAGAGCTCATCTAAGTACCCATGATTTCTTCAATGCAATGGTGCAAACAGTTTCAGTAAAGTCATTCAATTTGCCTGTTTGAAACCTTATAAAACTGTTTTGTTGACCAAACAAGTCTGTTTTACAATATAAAATAAATCATAAAAGATGTCTTTGCTATTGGATATGTTGTAATTTTAAGTTAAAAGTAGTAAGGTTCATTCTCTTTCTTTTTTCCCTTCTGCTTTCTTCTTCAGGAGTGCCACAGTAAGAGAAAGATATGAAGTATCTTTAGAGGAATTCTGCTTTTGATCAAGCTGCTAAAAATGGATATGAACGTTATTTTCTCCTGTGAGGTAAGTATTGACAGGGAGAAATAAAAGAAAACCTGACTTATTTCACTTAGTGTTGCCTGTCACACTGCTGTTCTGTCCAGCAGTTTTTGGTCAGGTATTTTAAAGCTACAGCATCTATGCATTGGTGAACTTTGTACTGGAAGTCTTAACTGAAAAGTCCTGGAATTAATCCTTTCATTTACAGGATTAGTCAGCTTTGTTCTGATGTTCCAGTAGATAAAAACAAATGTATAAAGGATTGATGTTGTTTCAGGGTTAGCAATGGGTGGCTTCTGCACAGAGTAGCTTTGTGACCCAATGTCAAGCTTTTTTTCGAGGCATCAAAGAAACGGAAGCTGCGAACTCTTAATTTTCAAGAGTGAATACTTACACAGACTAACTGCAGATACAGGAAATGAGTGACATCCTGGGATGGAGAAAGGGTTTGTACCACAAATATGCAGATACTCTTTCATGCATCCAGGCAGCTTTCTGAGTTCCTGCTCTGTGCAGCCTAGGAAAGAGGTGGGGCTGTTGCCAGCTGAATTACAGGTTCATATTTGTATTGCTTTTGTCAAGTACCACTGCCAGATCTTCACAGTTCCTACAGTGAGCCTGTAAGTCAGTAAAAACAAATACATGTCCTCACTTTAGGATCATGTGAAAATTCAGGTTGTAAGGAACCTCAGGAGATGAATTACTCAAGACCTGCTCAGAATTTGGAGTAGACAATGAAATTAACCATTTTTACCTGTTGGCCTTCTGAGTTTCTTATATGTTCAGAAGCATTAACAAAGGATGGATTTACATCTTGCCATATGTACTGAATGTATTTTAAAGTAATATAAGTAGGAACATGACATGACTAAAATTTGTCAGAAGGGAAAATGTTTTAATTAAGACCGCATTGTACAGAAAAGGTCTGTTTCTCTGAACCAAAAAGGAAACAGTAAGTGTCTAATGTATTCATTTCTTGCAATTGCAAATGAAACCTCTACAGGTCAGTTAGCACAGTGATGTGCTGCCATTGTTTTCAAGATGGGTTCCCTGCAAGAATTACCCCTTCCCAGGCATCTCTAGGGAATCTCTTTATTTACTTCCTCATGTAAGCAAAATTGCTTTCTCATAATAAAGGGAAGGGAAGTGAACACATTGCTTATCCTGTCTGATACATGTCACTGAAACATTTCCTCTGAAGTATAAATATTTGTTCATGGGAAAAAATAGTGACAATGTGAATAAAAATAAGCATCTTGTCAGGAAGCTCAGGGAGCAATGTCTCCCCTGGGCTCCAAAAGTAAACACAAACCAAGCATCCCCTCTCCCTCCATCATTATGTACTACCAAGCAGAACAGTTTCTGAGCCATAGGAATAACTACTTGAAGTGTTCTGGGCAAGGAGAGTCACACAATGAAGGGGTTAATCCTTTCAGGAGAAAGATACTTTAGCATTCAGAGCCTCATAGGAGGGTCATTGAAGTGGAGAGACACTTGGTTTACTTTGGATTTATGCTTATCTCAATGTGCTTTGAATTGATCCCTCAAAATTGGTAATTTAATAGCTTTAATAGTTACATTAGTAATTTAATGAGCCCCTTTCAGCACATCATCAAAGACAAACATATACTTTGTGAATAAAAATAGAAGTCATTTTATAGGTAATGCAGTTCCTGAAAGCTAGTATATGATATTACATATATGCAAGCTGTGATTGCTGTGGTTTAACCCTAGCCAGGAACTAAGTGCCATGTAGCTGCTTACTTACGTACCCTCAGTGGGATGGGAAGGAGAATCAGAAAAAATGGTAAAACCCGTGGATTGAGATAAGAACCACTATTAATAATTGAAATAAAATATAAAAATAACTTTAATGAAAAGAGAGACGGCAAAAAGAGAGGGAGAATTAAGACCCCAGAAAGAAAAGTGATGCAAATATAGTTGCTCACTGAGGCCCAGCCCAATCCTGGGCAGCAATTGGCAGGTCCTGGCCAAGTTCCCCCAGTGTATGTACTGAGCATGGTGCTCTGTGGTGTGGAATATCCCTTTAGACAGTTTGGGTTAGGGTTACTGTCCTGGCCATGCTCCCCTCAGCTTCTTGGGCACCTGCTCGGTGTCAGAACATGGGACACTGAAAAGTCCTTGATTTGGAGGAAGCACTGCTGAGCAACACCTACAACATCATTGTGTCATAAGTGTTTTCACAGTAAATCCAGCCACAGCACTGTACCAACACTAGGAAGAAAATTAACTCTATCCCAGCTGAAACTAGGACAGGGATGCCATGAATGCTTTAATATCCACTAAGACTGATCTCAGCATCAGAAAGTACTTGTTAAGGGAAATGACACACCTGAGAACCCCAATATTTCTCCTAACCTCTGTTCACAGTGTCAGATCTCACTTCCCAGCCTGATTGTCTGTCTCTAAATGAATTTCTGAGTAACGTACGTAGTAACTCGTGTAGTTAAATTACAGAATAATGTTCTTGGAAACTTACTTTTTCTACACCACTTCCTTTTGCTTCTGTGATTTGGTCTCACTTCTTAGAAAATATATCTATAGGTCTGAACAAAAGTTGACTTATGTATTGTCAGGGCTACACCTGTGGAAGGTGTGTTTTGCAGAGGTGCTATTTGCTCCTCAGTATCCCGGTCACAGCTTATTTGCTTATGGGCATTAGGAGACAAGTAGTAGTAAATTTAGCTCTCTGGGTAAAGAAGCTACTGCTGTCTTTGAGATTACTTTCTTCATGGTCAGTGGAATAAAATAACTACATGTGTGATAGCCTCTGCAGTTCAATCTGGCAGTTTAATTTAGCTGACAATTCAGATTGGTAAGAACAAAGTTCTGAACTGTGCAGACCCAGCAGAGGGGGGGGGTGTGTAACACTACTCTCAAATGAATCAGATGTTGCAGAGGAAATTTTAAATTTTAAAATTACTTGAGCTAGTTCTTCTCAATCTTGTCATTGCTTGTGACCAGAGATTAGAAATTTGGAGAACCACCTCATGTGTGGTTGGGGTGTGAAAGAAAGGGGAATATTGCTATTTGTTGATTTTAATTTTTTGTAATTAAATTTATGTTCTCTAGAACTGTTTATCAGACTGTGGAAATCCATGTTTCTAACTTCATCATGGGATTTCATGTTCTTAACATAAAGGAGAATGAATGATTCTCACAACAACTATGCAGAGTCAGGAGCTATTTGTTACTATAAGGTGGGAAGGGAAGAAATCATGCAGCTCTGAAATGTCTGTTCATTCAGAGAGCTTAAGCACCAAGATACCCAACATAAGAAATCCAAGTTGTGATATAAAAACAGTGCTGTTACTCCAGAGCATTCTCTTGCCAACTGGAATTACCTGTCTCTCACACTTTTGGAAGCATTGGCCTAGACCTCTGAGGATGAAAATTTGCAGCAATTAAAACATAGTATGGTAACCGTACCTGAGCTTTAGATTCTCGTTGTTTTCCCCACTTGGTCAGTGGTGAAATGTGCTTTTTTCATGCTCAACACGGGCAGGTGTTCCAATAATTGTCCTGAGCAGCAGGTGCTGTTTACACTTGAGACAGATGTACCTGTTATGGCCCTTATGACTATCCATGTTTCAGTTTTTGATTTATGGCTATTTCTTAACACTTGAACTCCTTAAATTTGGCTCTTCTATTTCAGAGACATGTTTTTGACTGTCATGTGTGCTTATGACAGTAATGTAGATTATTGGTCACTAAATACACAAGAAGATCTAAAAAAATACTCCCCAGTCTTCTAAGGAAAGTACCTGTGGATCAGGCTTTTCTTGAGGCAGTACAACTTTCTCCATTGGATTTCTTTTAATTCTCCTTTCCTTGTGTGTTTGCAACAGTGCTTCCCACTGGCAACAATATAATTAAGGAACTCTCAACATTTCTTTTACAATAATGGTACAATAGTGTTTGAGCTGTAGATCTGATTTTCAGCTAGATTCCTAATGTAAAAAATTGGAATGGTGGAGAAATATTTACCTTCTCTAACAGATACAGTTTGATAAAATTTTATTGGCAATTACTTTTGTAAATAATTCGTACTTTTTCCTGCAAAAATATTTGGTGATGAAATGTGGGAGGAATTCAATTCTCTTGAGGATTGTATGATGCTACAAAATGCACCCTGCTCTAGCAATTTTGCCAGTAATTTGGGGAGTAAATAAGATTAATACCTTTGTAGTTCTTCTCTTCTGCCCTTATCCAGGAAAAGGACTCTTGCCTGACTCAGAAAAGACTGTACAAGGGCTCTTTAAAAATAAAATGTTACTGCCTTGCTATTTTATTGAAAGAGAAAAAAATAGTAGAATTTATGAAGCCTTGGCAATATGAATTCCAGACAATGACTGTATGAGGAATTTCAAGGCACTGGAATATTTTTGATTTTGTTAATGCTCCCTGAATACCTGTTTTTCAAAAGTACTGCTGGTGGTTTTAGCTTGTTTTTAATTGTACAAAGGTAAGTTCTGCTCCTGACATATTTAAATTCTACAGTTATCAATGTGTGTGTAATTAGTAAGTGATGTCTTTTTCTCCATATTTTGCAAATTACACAGTATACAGATATTCCTTTAAGACCTCTGATTTTTGCCTAATCTGTAGTTCAGGCCTGTAGCAAAGATACTTTGGCAGCTCCTGGAAATAGTATGTTCTACACCCTCTGTAAAAACTGCAAATATGTGCAAGAAGTATGTGATTTCATGGTTCATGGCTTTTGAATGGTAGCATTAAAAAGAGCAGAATCCTTCTTGGTAACTATTCTTAATAAGCATAATTTGGAAAAGTCTCATCAAACGGCCTCTGGTGAAACACAAAAATTGTGTTCATTCCCTGCTTCTTAGAATCACTTGTGTGTGTTGTCTTGTACAAGTCACTTGTATGCATTACTTTTCAATTTCTGCCATTACTGTTATCTTTTAACTACATCATTTTTCTAGAATTTATAGGAAGTATTTCAGGGGGAGAAAGTATCCATCAGAACCAACCCTGATAATATTCTTTCTACATATGATTTAAGACCTTAACTCACTGGGAAAACAAAAAAGTGGTAACTGGGTTTGCATAAACATATTAAAGTAAACTACCAAAATATGTGAGTAGTGTTTGGACAGTAGAAACGTTGTGTTGATATAATTCAGTCTAACCCACTGAATTTGTTGTGTTGCAGCAGTGCAGTCTTTGCAAGGCAATCTTTGGTGTGTAACTAAATCATGTCAGTAAACTGGTGTAAGTGGTGATAAGAGGCACAAGGTCTTGCTTCCCTGGAAAAGATTTCTCTTTCAAAAAGTGAATGGTTCCAAGGTATAGAATGTGCAGAATGTAACAGGGGTGTCAGACATTGAATTTTGGTCTTGAATGAGTAAAACCACAGTGTTGCTACTGTGCAGAATCACACTGTTCAAAATAAATGAAGAATTGTCCTGTGATCTTGTGAGGGACTGTAATCTAAATCAGTACATTTCTCAGGAGAAAAAATACTTAAGTTACAGCTGCTTCATTCATTTCTGTTTTGTTTCGGCTACTTTGTTGTATGTCTTCATCTTTCTAAGACAGGCATGTTGCAGCTAATTCTATGGACTTTTTCTTCTTGAATTACCACCTGAATTGAAGCCCAGAGCAGTCACTGAAAGCTTTTCCCCAACAGTTTCAGCAGGATTTACATCAGGCTCTTAAACCATAATTGGGGTCTTTACTTTCATGTCTGGCTCACCATGGGACAGAGGTGCAGAAGAGTAAGTTGTAGTTAATAAGGCTGTTTCTCTAAGATTAATGATGATGAGATTAAACTGCCCTTGATTCTTCTATTTAATCCTGCTCTGTTGGTTTGACACCCTATAGAGATCAGGATTTGGCTGTTGGCTGCTGTTCTTGTGTGTCAGCAGTGATTCAGAGACCAGTAACACAAGGCTTTGGCAACTGTGAAAAAGGCGAGAAAATTCACTTTGCTTCTCTTCCCCTCAGCACCCCTGCCCTACATCTTCCAGTTCCTGTAACCAGAGATCTGTGCTCAAGACTTGTCCTCGTGATCTCTTTATAGCACCAGTATAAGCAACTCAGAGCAGGGATGGCATATGGTTGCAGAGATCTTTGTATATTGCTCCTGTTGAATTTATGCAATCTTTGACCAATATTTCAGCTCCTAAAATTTGTTCTTCATTTTGGATCCTGCATATAAAGCTACCAGGCTTTTAATAGGTCCTTTATGCAAGCCTCAAAAGGGAGGGAAAGCATTTTTAATGCTTGGAAGAATAAGGGCTGATCCATTTATATATGGTTTTTGAAGCTCCGTAGCTCGGATCAAGAGTGAGAAGCAAAGACTGCGTTTGCCATTGAAAACCTCCTGTAGTTGTAGTATAAAGAGATTCCAAGTCTCTTTGAAACTCAGTACTCAGAGACAAGTGAATTTTGACTGATCTACATAGAGGAGAGATGGAGACTGACAGCTAGTCAGGAGGTCAGACAGACAGACAGAAAATCTTCCCCAGCTGGCTGCTTGCTGTAACTCTCATTTCATTCCACAAAGAAGTTCTTTCTGTTCCATTAACATCTGATTAGATGGCAGAAACACTTTAAGATGCTCTAAACAGTTATGCAGATGCCAGCACTGTTACATCCAGATTCATTCCCTTGCCAAACAACAAAATGACACACAGTCAAGAAGAAATCCTGCTAGTCAGATTCTCCTATTTAGCTCTTGTTTGGAACTGTTTTTATAAGCTGATTAAATCTTCCTTAAACATGTTGTCATTCTGAGGATCCAGAAGCATGGAATATAGCAAGTACAAGCTGTTGCAAAATTGTTACCATTAGAAAAAGATTACACATGTAATACAAAACTCTACCATAGAACAAATTCTTAATACAGCCTTGTCCTCTCTGGGTTGTGAAAGCAGTGAGCCATAACTCTGCCAGTTCTTCCCTTGGGAGACCCTTATATAACTGTTCAGCTGTTTCTCTTGCTGTTCTTCTTATTATGCCAAATTTTTGCTTTGCTTAATTGTATCGTGGTACACCTAACTTTGCAAATTGGGACCGTTCAAGTGAATCCATTCTCTTTTAAGATCAGACTATGCAGCCTGTAGAAAGGGAAGTGAGGCAGCAAAGGCAGTATTAGAATTTTGTGAGGCTTCATGAGAGAGACTGTAACAGCACAAGTGAACAGGCTGAGACATACCTGGCTCAGCTGAGTGCCCTTCCAGCAACAGAGGTCAACTCCATCCTGGGCTGTGTTGGGATGAGTGTAGCCAGGAGGTCGATGGCAGGAATTCTCCCCCTCTATTCAGCACTTGTGAGGCAGTTTGGGAAGAACTGTGCTCAATTTCAGGCTTCCCAGTACTGAGGAGAGATTGACCAACTGAGCAGAGTGCAATGAAGGGCCTGATATGGCTGGGGACTGAAACACGAGATGAACACAGACACTGGCCTGGAGAAGAGAAGGCTAAAAGGGCATCTAATTACTGTCTCAGGTGCCTGACAAGGGGTTATAGGGGAAACTAGATCTTCTCACATTTGTGCATCAAAAGTAAAAGAGGAAGCAGTCACAAGGAGCAAGGCAAGTTGTAAAGAAAACCATTTTCATAGTGAGTGGCTAAGCCATGGAACCAGGAGGGTTGGAGGTTGTGGACTGACCATCCTCAGCCTGATCAAGCTTTGACATTGTGCATTGCTGTGCATTGAGGAGGAGATTGGATTAGGTGACTTCTGGAGGACCCTTCCCTCATAAATTGTGATTCTAGTGTGGGGTTAGGGGGAGAGAAACAGGGTCTTGTAATTAACAGGTAAAATAAGGAAGCAGGGAAATGTGAAAGTCGATATCCTACACATGATTAGACTGAAAACTAAAACATTGTTGAAAATATAACCCTCTGAAAAATGGTAGATACCTATTTTTTATTTCAAGTTATAAGTATATTGGCATTTTCTTTCACTAGATAGTCCCTTTCCTGTTTACTCAGTTGTTTAAAATATATGCCTATATTAAGCCTTTTATATCCCCATTCTAGTGAAAAAGAATGTGGAAGTATAATTCATAAGGCAAACATGTATATCATTCACAGAATGCTCTAATAAAATCTGGTGCACTACAGGCTTCTTAAGTGATGATAGTCTTGCACATATTTTTAGCTTTCAATGAATAACTGAAAAAAACCCCTAAGAAACAAATGCACAGTGGTCTATGCTGGTGTCTAATGCACACAGTGAAGGCATCATTGTATATGTTACATGTCTCCATATGTCAGAATTAAGATAATTATGTGGGATTGTAGGGAAAGCAATGCAACTGGCCTAATCAATTTGCATAGTTGGCTGAGAGTAGATGTTGACATCACTAAACAGAACCATCTTACGTCAAACACTAAACTCTGTGCGTATTACACCAGAGTGAAAAAAGGACTGAGTACAATGTACAATAGTTTTGAAAAGAAAGCTAATTGTGAATGCATAAGTACTTGGCATGGGTACATTGCAGCCCTGAATGCAAACACATTAATACAAAAAATGTATTGACAGGAAATGGGTTGAATTTTATTTCAATATGTATAGAATATGTATTTACATAGGGTTTTTTCCAAAGCATTTCTTGTCTTTATGACTTTTTTTATTGATAAAATCTAATGAAATATATCCTAATCCATTACAGAAGTAGTTAGAAATTATTTTGATCTACCCACTAAAAAGCCTCTAAGCCTAATTGTGGGGGAAAAGTAGACTTCAATGACAGGAGCTGCGTAATTCTGATATTTTAATTCACATGCTGCCAGTTGGCAAGACTACATGTATCTCATACAATGGTGAAGTCCACAACTGAAGTACCACATGTCTCCTCATTTTGGTTGTATATTCCCTCATTTTCTTTTTTATTGTTTAAAACAAATTTCATGGACTCCAGAGAGTCTGTCCCTTTGAGATTGCCATATGCGATGTGGAGCCCATATGGGACAATTTAACTTACTTCATTTTACTTAATTCTTTTTGCATTTACATTATTTCCACTAGAAGTCTTTCAATCAATCTAAACACGCTCCTGAAGTCTTCTAGTATGAAAAGCCCTTGCATTCAAGGGTAAGGGAGAGAGAGGGACTCTAGTTTGTCCTGTACTATTGAGTTTTGGTTTTGAACTGTTCCAGGCGGCCTCTGCAATGTCAGACCTTTTAGTGCACACTCAGGCTCAGTCCTTTAACTGTCCCTGCTGGCTGTTGGTGTAACTTGTCTTAAGAAACTGCATTTGTGCTTGGGTTGTTACTACCTGAAACAGAGGGGAAATAAATCTCAATTATCCTGAATGAAAAGCTTGAGTGGGTCCTCAGAAGGAGCAAGAAGCCATGTCATTAGATTTTTTTATTTTTTAAGCAGACCATACCTAGACCTCTAATACAGAGAAGAACCCCTTCCTTCATCTGGCCCATGGGTCTGGGTTGTAGACTTTCTCAGAAGGCTAGTAAGCAAATATAAAACTAAACCCCAGAGTTACGATGTTTAGACTATCATCCTGCAGCTACAGCAGCATGGGCTGGTCCATTTCCTCCCGTTCCAGAAGAGTTTTGTCGAAGAAGCTGAAGCAAGTGCTTGCAGTCCCTTCTTTCTGCACCTCCTGTTATCCTTGACAGGTATTTTTTCAACCTGTCTACTCCTGAGCATTTCCCTGATGTCTCAGGAGTGCAGGGGATGGAAGGGCCTGAGGGCACTGAGGTTCAGCATTTGTGAGCTGGTAGAAAGCTCCCTGACGAGTTTTGCGAACACTGTGTGTCAGAGCACCTTCTGAAGTTAAAGTAACTCTCCAGATCCAGGAGTAGAAAGGTTATTTGTAAATTCAGTTATGGTTTATGCACAACTGATGCTCTCTCCTGATGTTTTTTAATCATGTGAGAAATATAGTCTCAAAACCAAAAGGTTAATTTAGCCCCAGAGTAACAAATAATATGTTGGAGCATATGGGAATGTACATTTTACATTTACTTCCAAATGCCTTTTGTAATTTAGCAAAACTCAAATAATTCTAAGAAAGTAGAATTCTCCATGGGTTTGAATGCATTTTTTAGTTATTATTTTATTCTTTTTTATCCAGCTATTCTCTCAGCTGTAGGATAGTGTTAAAAGCACATAATGGATCTTCAATGGTGGAGCACACTTGGCAGCCTGTAAACATGTTTTGGAAAGCTGTATTGACTTGGCAAACGTGGACTCTAGTTAAATGCTATCATGGTCCAATGCCATGTCCTTTAGGGTTGTTTGCAAAGACAGAACTTTTTCCCTTCTCCCCTTTCCTCTACTTTTATTCCCTCATGAAAACAAACTAATTAAAATGAAAAATCCAAGCTGGCTACCTGGAGTACTTGAACATCTAATCGAGTAAAACTTTACCATTCATGTATTTTTAATGCTTATGCAAAGTCAGTGGGAATACTTGTGGTTTATTACTGTGCTTTCTTGTACCAAAGCCTAGAAACTGTCAGTTGCTCTACACCCTATTAGAGATTCATTCTTACCACTTCTCAAGGTGTCAGTCAAGTTTATGGTCAAAACTCAAATGTTTGTTTCAAAAGTTTGGAAAAATGCAAATACGGTTCAATAGGATTGTGTGTCAGAGAGCAGGGAGCTTCTAGTTGTCCTGGGGTTTTATTTTATACTTTGCCAGAAAAGCTGAAACCTGAATCATATAAAAAGTTTTATGTTTGTGGTGGGAAAGCACTGAATGGTAAAAGTTGCTGTAGACAGTCATTAAAATGGAAATGATATAGTAGCATGTAGCTATTTCCACAGCTGCAAAAGCCTTCAGGCTCCAGGTACCCTTTGATGAAATAGAAAAAGAGAGCAACTTGAGACCTTCTCTTTATCCCCATCAAAAGCAAAGCCCTCTTTCTCTTCTTTCACATCTCAACCACCTGACTAATCTTTGTTATTGCTGTATTCTGCTAAATTTACTGTTGTGCACTAAAAATAACACTTTTTTTCTGCTCTCTTTCTTTATTTCTGTAGAAAAGCTCTGTAAAGAACTCGCAAGCAGATCTAAAGGTTTGTGGGGTTTTTGTTGGGTTTATTTTTTATTGCAGTCCAATACTTCTTGAGTCAGTACTGTGGCAAGTCTGATTGCTTTGTATCAGTTTTCTCTCACATGATGCTGACTTACCTGTTCTGACACTTGCTGTTTGCAGCAGAGATTCTTTAGGTATTTTTAATAGAGACATGGGTTCTGTGATTTGTCTTCAGAAGCCAGTCATTTAGGCTATAGAACAAAGGTACCAATAAGGAATTAAGAATTGCCATACTGAGATAGTTCAGTAAAAAGAATACCTTTTGTATCATCCTGCTTTGCTCAGCCTCCTAAATTCAGTGTTAAGACCCTGGACTTTTTTTTTTCCTAAAAGTTGTGTGTTTAAGAAACAAATTAATACAAGGGAATTTTTAGCCCTTATTTGTAGAGGAAAAAAGTTCCCATAGAGTTTGAAACTTAAAAAATGGAAGGTAATTAAACTTTAAATTTTAAATCTGTTGACTTTTTTTATTTTATTGCTTGCATTATGAACTTGATGTTTCTTTGATTAGAAGTAGATGTCTGAATGAAGATTGGTTTAGTTTCTGATGTGTTTGTCTTGCCCATCCAAGTTCTGTTCCAAGCTAGGAGAGTAACACTTAATATTGGCCATGATGCCCATTGTTCTTTTGCCCTTAATAGCTCCTGTGATGTGAAGTTGTAAACTGTAATTTGTCCTGACACAGATGTACTCAACTGAAAATTGTTGCATTCTGACCTGGTTAATGTAAGTTTGGCTTCTGGGTATTTGAAAAATGTAAGTAATTGACTATAACCAAATGCAGTTGGATGCTATTAACCTGTTATTGGTACTGTTATTGGTTATTGCAAGTGGTGTTTTTAAAAGAGCTTTATAAGGTTTTCCAGCGAATTACTGTCTTAATACTATGAGACTCTGCAATTTATGAGTCCTGGTTGCTGAAAGAGACTATTTTTTGAATAATGACTATTTTTTTAATATCAGAAGGTTCTCTTAGCTGCAGCAGCTGTACCCATGCCCCTTACTGGTCAGTGACACTTTTGTTGATGTCAAGTGGTAAAGGGAAGAGCCCGAGACCGCTGCAGGGAGCCTTGTCTGGCTTGTGAGTCCTTTCTGCGGTAACACACGGGGCCTTGAGCTGTTTTCACTGGTTTGAAAACACCAAGTCTAGATTGGCAGCACAAGAGAAGGGGCGGGGGGCGCGTTTACGGGTCTGTTTTACGTGAAGGATTCAAACCTGAGTGAAAAGAGGGAGAAGTGATTTCGAAACATAACAGCAACGCCTGCTGTAAGAAATAGTGCTCCTAGCTTAGGGCAGTACCTGGGGAGGCCTTCAGGACCTGTGCATTGTGTATGTACACACGGTATTTACAGTGTCTGTGTACAGAGAATGGGTGTGTTTGGGGTAGTAGTAGTTTGGGTTTGGTTGGTTTCGTGCCAGATGTTTTTCCCGTGGCAGAAAGACCCGCGTTCCGGTGCTGGGACAGACGAGTGGGATGCGCCCCGGAGCAGCCCCGCGGGGGCGGTGGAAGCTCCACGCCCCGGGGGCGGTGGAAGCTCC
>VYZS01015498.1:25339-37846 GCA_013400695.1 Neodrepanis coruscans
TAACTAGAGGAAAGGAAACCTTTTCTGAGGTCTAACCTCCACCTCTGTCATACTACTTGAAACCTTTATCGATGTCAAGAACAGAAAAATCATTCCCTTTCTGAGGCAACTTTTCTGAAGATTCCCATATTCCTTCTCAATCTTCTGAATGACTCTATTTTTTCCCAAATTTCTTGTGTTTCTGGGATCCATGGTCACACTTTTGGCACCTTCTGGGTTCCCTACACTAGGTCCATGTCTTCGTTCAAGTGTGATATCCAAAATGAGGATGGTGTTCTGCGTTAAATTTGCCTATAATACTAAAAAGGAATAAATGCCTTGAATGTTCTGCTTCTGATTCGTATTCTTGTAATCCCTGAAGTTGTTTCCAAAGGCTTTCCTGCTCAATGGCTGTCTATATTCACAGAGCTGACTGTTCCTTCATATGTAACCATTGTTGTTGTTGTGTTCTAATTTTTTTTGGTAACTTTTTCAATTTGTCATAACCAATATAATTTTTAATCCCTATTCCAGTGTTCTTGAAATATGATTTATATTTCATAATATCCTGCTTATTCCACTTGCAGAATCACAAATAAAAATAGCACATAAATATGAAGTAGATCCAGAAAATAACATGTTCAGTTTGATAGAAAATTATTTATTTTGTCTGGTTTTCCAGTTAATTTTGTAGTTTTCCAATTAATTTTATATATGAGATGAAAATAAACCTGACCAATATGAAGATGTGTAGCATCTGCTGCACTTGCCTATATTTGTGGGTTGGACCAGGTGAACTCTGGAGGTCCCTTCCACCCTCACCCTTTCTGTGATCTTCCAAAGCCTGTTACTTTGCAGTAAATTAGGAATAAGATTGGTTTAATGTAATTTGTAATCCAGTTAAAACTTGCTTCTAACCATGGTTGTTACAAAGGCCTCTGCTAAGTTTGTAATTGCAAATACTGTTGAAGTTCTTGAATGCTTTTGCTCTCATAGTCTTTGCAAGTAGTTGTATTAAAATTCATGGCACTGAAAAAGAGTTCCATTCTTGAGGAATGTTTGAAAATGACCGCACTTTTCAAAGAACTTGCTAGCAAAGAGACTTCTTTTTTTCCTAATGGACTTGCCCTTGGCCTACTGGTCATAGTCCCACAGATTTAATACTTACATAATTTAGATAAATGACAATGAAAAATTACAAACTACTGAAAAACACCAAGATTAGAGATCTAAACTACTGTTAAATCCATGATGCACAACAATATGTTAAACAAATGTTTAGTTTAAATTGATTACTATATTAAGCTGAAGTGTTATAAAATCACAGACTTGTCTAAAGTGCCAATTAAACTTTGATCTAATTATTCTGAAAATAACTGAATTTATGGTGCTTAATTTTAGGGTGTACAATGATGTTATCTTGAACATGTTGAATGATATCTCATTTTATATGGTGATTTTGCCAGCAAGAAGTTAGTTATAAGTATAAATAATTCTGAGTCATCCAGTGAGATTCATACTTTGAAGGTTGCTTGTTTTACAAATGTTTCACTGCAGTGAGAATAGAATTTATTACTTCATGGTTTTAAATTTTTATTCTTAGTGAAATAATCAGTCAAAACTACACCTACATTTCCATGTGTCATCTCCCTTCTGATACTTCTAAAAGCTACCAGCCAGCCCTTAGGGCACAGGTAGGTTTTAGGCACGCTGGACCTGAAACACATTTTCTATGTGTCTTCCATGCATCCCAAAGTCATAAGGTATAGTCCAATGACTAGCAAGGCTTGGTGAAGATGACAGTGTCATGGGCTTTCTCAAGCTCAAAAACTATGCTTGAGGTCAGAGTTGAAGGACCATTTTTTGCAGAAGATATATAGGAGAAAAGGCAATTGGAAAAAGTAATGGATGAGCAAGCTTGACACTTATGCTGAAGTTATAAACTCCCTTGTNTGATGCCAAGGAATTTAATTTTGAACCAACTGTATGAAAGATGCTCTCTTCCTCCTCAGAGTTAATGGTGAATAATGAGAACAATCTGTGGTTCTTTCTTAAGTATAACCAGCTGCCATTTTCAGGAATCTTAAGACTGAATTTTATTCTCACCATGACACTGTTAAAGTACGTTTTGTGTGAGAGAATTTTATGTTATCACAAAAAACCTGGGGGAAGGATTAGAGTTCGAGATTTCCTTATTTTTAGAGTTCACATTAGACACAATCCTTTTAACAACAGCAGTGAACAATTGTCTTATTTAGGACACAGTTTCATGTAAAATCCAGGTGTCTGAGCTCTAAGAAAGGGACTGTTCTTGAGCCTTTGGAATGGGTCCTGTCCAGCCATTAACAGAAATATAGCAGCAGCTATAGCTAATGATTTGTAGAGCATAGCCCCAGAGCTCCTCTCACCATAGGTGAGACGGATTTAAATGCAAGCCACACAAGTAATAGAAAATGGCCCTGTAAATTCTGGACTGGATAAGGATCAAAATACAGCATGATTTTTCACTGCAGTCTGGTAGAGAAACCTGTCTGTTAGAGTGAAAAGAAACATAGATTAGGATGCAGAGATGTCTCTATGTTCCTATACAAGCCCTGCTACTGAAGTGACAAAAGTCTCTGCTGTCTTGAATATCTCACTCCTCTAAAGTTGTCTTCACTTTTCAGAAGATGAAAACTAAGATTAGGATGTAGAGTCTTAAAGCACTTTGGCACTCTCTTCCCTCTTTTGCATATAGTGCCCACAGTTTTTCTTGGAAGTTAGATGCCTGCGAGAAATCCACACAGTGTAATCAAATTTATGCAGGAAAAGAAAGTGGAGGTAAGATTGAATGTTTCTAGTTCAATTTTACCTCTAAGCATCTTACCTCATACATTTTTTATCTGAATATCTGTGGGGAGTGAACAGAAACAATATTACAAGCACTAGAAAAGCAACTTAATTTAAAAGTATAAGCAAATATTTTCACAAAGTCATTTCCATTAGGCATTTAGTTCTACTTGTATTATGAAGGAATTTATGAAGATCATTAAAACAAGAAAGCCTTTAGAAGAGACCTACATATATGTTGATATTCAAGTTTATATTGATCACATCTATTTGTAAGTGAATGGTTATCTTTTTCTGATTAAGAAAATTATATTACGAGCAATTTAATTTTGTTGTTCCAACTTGCTGACATATCTTAGTTTACAGCTTACCTAGAAATAGTCTTATGGCTTTGAGAACATGACATTATTGATGCTGTTGAAACCTGAGCAGAACACTAGATACAAGGAATTTAAAGTCTTCTCATAACTTTGCAATATGAGACGAATGAGAGCCATACCAGAAGAGGAGAACTTGAAATCAAATACCTGGATGTAATGTGAGAGATGACAAATATATTTTACACATTTACAAGGAAAAAAAAATCACAATTTAGAAAAAAAAACAAAACACAATTCTATATAGTTAAAATTTTACAAACAAGAGATAAGAGGTATAATCAAATTGCCATCCTCCAGGTATTAACAAACCAGTGTTCCCATGCATTATGACTTTAATTTTTTATGTTAATACTAAGTGCATATTTCTGCTTAATGATGTTTCATAGATTTCAGGATGGAAAATGTGAGAGGAAAAAGGAATTTGCACAATTTAAAAAAGAAATTCCTTTCAGAGACAGTGTCGTCTGTTTAATTAGACCACTACAAATCAGAGCTGAATAAACCACTTCATAAGTGTTTGTTTTATCATTAGTCTGTTTAAGATGCGTTTACTTCCAGGTATTACTAGGTGTCCATCACCTTGTTCTCTTGTATTGTCTTTACAGTCTACCAGTTCTGTTTAAAATCTGACAATATACAGTATAAAAAATAAACAATTGTGCCTTTGTTGTGCATAGCTGACCTACCACAGGTTTTTGAAGGACCTTTGAAAATTTACACTTAACTTCTAACCAAATTGATAATTCTTGTCTTTATATTGTAAGTATTGCAACTTAAAAAAAATTAAAATCTTAGTTTCTGAAATTACCATTTGAGAAGGGAGCAGAAAACAGACTGGAAATTTTAGGAAACATATTTGAGTGCAGAAGCACCTACACAAAGAAAGAAAAAAAAAACAAACCCAAAGAGAATAAAAGAGCCTGCATATAAAATAAATATTTCATTATTTGTTTTAGAGTGTTGTAATTTGGAATCAGGCTCAGGACTCAGAAAATAGGCCTATTCAGGATATTGTAAGTACTTTATTATGAAGATTTTTTAGTATTTGCTGAGGGGAAATACCTTGAATTAGGCAAATACTGCATATTTTTTTAAAAATCTATTAATTAACATATTTTCCATGCCTCAGTCAAAATCGTGCTCAGATCTTTTATTATTCCATATCCCTAAAGGTCCTGACACAAAGGATTTTTTGAAACAATTGAAGTTATGTCCCAGATTTGGAGGTATCTATGGTAGAAAGCAGAAATCCTCTTGATCAATCCATCATGATTTTTCTTGCAATATGGAGGATCTCATTTTAAAAGTGATACCAGTATACTGAAGCTGTAAACTGTGACTGTGATTCTTGACCTCTGAGTAACTCAAATGAAGTCTCCCGAGTGCTGTTGGCTCTGCCTGCTCACCCCCCCCATCACATTCCACTGCAACAGTCAGGACAGACCTTTATTTATTAGTTCTCACTTAACCACCAGCTGCTCTAACAACATGCAGCTGTGTTTTTGTTAGCAGAGGTAGACCCCTAACTTTGCTCGTCCTTAACTGCATGGAAGTCTGGTGGCCAGTCTGTGGGAGGAGTGCTGCTCTGTAAAGTTGCTTGTGTGAGCCAAGTTGACATTAGATGTCAAAAAGTGAGTGATGGGAATTGCTGGAAGATCATGGGGTATTTGCACTGCTGTATGGATGTTTCCATGGCTCATGACTTAGCTTCAATTGCCATGGAAGCTGGCAAGAAAGTGCTGATCCCAGTGATCTCTTGGCATTAGTTTTGATCAAAAACTTCAAAACCATATTTGATTAAATTCTATACTTACCTCATTTTTAAACTACACTTCAGACATCTGCCTTATTTCTTACAATTATATAAGAGTAATTGACAGACCACAATTACAGTGTAAAATTCTTTGCAAAAAAAAGATGAGAGCAAAGGAGGGGGGTCTTAAGGTCATGTCATCATTTAAAACTGCCCATCATTTGATTTTCAACTAAGAGAACAAGTTATGAGTTCCTCTTGGATGCAAGGATACCTAATTGATAGCAACACTGGTAGCAACACTCAAACTGGAACAAATTATTCTAGGATGGGGTCACAAGTATCTACTCATTTTTCTCATCAGCTTGGTCTGCTAATTGTATGGTTTCTTCATACTCTGCTTCAGCACATGGACAGGTATGCCTGTTAATCCAGTGAATGATTTAGTGATTCAAAATAGAGATCAATGTACTAACAGTGATTTGGAGGGAAAATTGGACTGCTCATCTCCTTTGCTTGCCTGAGCCAAGTTACCATCTTTCACAATGGTGTCAGCCATTTGAGCACAGAAAATTTGAGGAGGCGATGAATTTTCAAGGGTGGCTTTTGATTTTTGAAGATATGTGGCTGAAAACTTGAGATGTTTTGCTTCTCAAGCAGGTAAACTGATTGTAGCTCTCACTGGACTGGACCTTTCTAGCTCTTTTCCTACATCACTAGTCACTGCTGACTTAATCCAGTCTTGTATACTCCAGGAGATGTTTAAAAGTTGAATTTGATTGAACATTAACAAATTCAGAATTATCTGACAGCTCAAGAATGCCGCCTCAGTTTTCTATTTTTTTTTTTTTTTTAAATAACAGAGAAAAGTATATTTACATTTGAAGAGTATTACAGTTCTCTCATCACTTGGCTGGATATGGTAATTTTGGGCCTAATATATTTGTCCCTTTTTTTTTTTGGAGTCTATTAAGTTTTCTGGGAGAGGCCAATGGATCCATGCCCTGAGGCCAATGGATCTGTCCTATTGGCTTAACGGGTTTTCCAATATGTTATAATAATATCAGAATAAGTTGAAAGTAAACTATTTTTGCTCCTTTCTTAGCCAGATGATTACCAATATGTTTTTTGTTGTTGTTGAAATTGCTGCTCTATATCAATATTGGTCTTTATTTTTCTCTTGGTACTGCTCTTCATATAGTGATTTATAAAGATCCAGGTTTACTGAGAAAATAAAGAGAAAGTGATTGGGAGATTTTGAATGGTAGGACGCTTTGCCTGGAGAGTCTACTCACTGAAATGCTGCTCATGTCCTTCTCAATGAGCTTCAAAGTGTATGACAAAGCTCTGAGCATGAATATGTACTTCTTTCAAGGCCTCTCCTATTTTGTGAGTTGAATAATGAAAATGGTACAGCTTATTCAAGCCCCAGGGCTACAGTGTTCCACAAAACTGGCAACAAGCCAATTATCAGGAAAAATATGTATTGAATATACACTAAAAGTTCAATAAAAATAGTTGCATATAGAAAAGACATTTCTCATTTTTGTTATTTTGGAGCTGCTGATTGTGAGCCTTCAAGGGCACTTTCTCATGGGACTGATAACGGAGATCCGTGGGGAAGGCCTTGTGCTGTGATGAACAGTTGCTGCAGCTCCTACTCCTCCACCTCTGTTGTCAGTTCCCCCTTCACTGTGCTCTCAGGAAGTACACGTTGCCCTGGCTCCTCGTACAACTTCCTCCTATTCACGCTGCTCCTGAGCCCTGCTTGTGCTATGTGGTGAGACTGGATGCATGCAGAGGCCAGCGAGGCTGAGCAGTGCTGCTGGAGACTGCCTGCCCTCAGCACTGGGAGTGGAGTTCATGGTACCAGGCACTGAAGGTCTTTAAAGAGTGTCACGGGAAGAGTCAGATACCCGCATGAGGGCTCCACAACTGGCCAGAAGAAGACCTATTGATTATTATGGAGAATTTTGGGTCCCAGGATGATTACTGGATTACATTTAATAGTAAATAAATTAGGTTAACAGTACAGAAAAATGTCCAGAGGAAGATTTGATTTCTATGACTGAGCATAATTTTCTCTAATTTTATCTAATCTTTAGTAAGTCACTGTACTGAATGATTCCCTCTTCCATATTTGTGCTTTTGGCTCTAGTTTGGGATGGTTCTTTGAGATTTATTAAGAAACAGAAAAGATACTACATTCCCTCTGTGAAACTGTATTTTTTTGAAATTGCAGAATTGACATAGATCAAAGTGCTGTAGTCCTCTTATTTTAAAAAAAAATATACTTCTTCCTACATGAAATTAACACTGGATGTCTTTATGTATATTTAATGTTTTACTACAGAAAGCAATTTAAATCTAGGGAAAACTGAAAGGGTTGGATTCTGGTATCTATTTATATTCGTTAAGGTTTGTTATACAGGGATTCTCAACAGCACTTGTGAGCATACTGGCAAGATAAGTGATTGTTATCTGATATAATGAGTGTGATGGCCCATCAGAACATGAAAAACCTTGTATTTTAATTCAGCTATAGAAAAGCCCTTGTTATTGGGACTGGAAGATGTGGACAAGTGCAGACAAACGAGATGATGAAAGGTACGGAATGGAATTCAAGGTTTGTGACTGCCCAGGCTTGAGGTGCAGAGTTAAATGATGGCAGTGATGAATGCACATATCACATTCTAACACAAGGGTAAATAAACATTGCGTTATCACTCAAATAAATCTGATTACATGATCAATGTTTCCTTGAGTGTTGGATGGATTTTCCCTGTGGAGCACGTGGTACCTCTTACTATATAAATTTTAGGAAAGTGCTCTTTCTTGTCCTTTGAAAACTGCTAACTTTAACATGTTTGAGAATAACAATACAACAGTTTTAAAAGTACCCCAGTGACACTGAAAATCAGAGAAACATCCATGTATCATGAGTTAGTTTTACAGATGTCTTTGTGTGTCAAAATGAGTTAGCTCCTGCCCACCCCATTCTAACAAAAACTTAATTTGTCTGTCATGAAAAACCCTGATCATTTGCCACAGGACATTTAAATACACACCTAACTCTAGAAGGACTTAAATCTTTCATCAAAATGAAGCTCTTGATCCAAGCTTGTTCAGGTACTTCTGTTATGGAAATGCAGTAGCTTCATTTGGAAANCATCAAAATGAAGCTCTTGATCCAAGCTTGTTCAGGTACTTCTGTTATGGAAATGCAGTAGCTTCATTTGGAAAGAATTTGTTAGAAGCATGTGAATCTCTGAAGAAATAGCAAACACACTTCTCTGTCAATTCACACTGATTTTTCTTTGAAAGGTTTGCATCCTCTGTGATGCCAGAACAGAAAATGGAGTAAGGGTCATTTTGACTGTTTTAACTTAAACTGTGACAGCAGAGGTTGCAGAAGAAATTATGGCAGGATTAAGCTATCAGCACGGATCCAGAGCCTTCTTACTGGCCAAAACCAGTCAGAAAAGTTCTCATATTCTCAGTGTGGGTAACTTCTGTTTAAGCATGGAGCTATCACCTCCCTCTCTTGTCACAGTGGTATCGTCTATTCATGTCCATGCTTTATGTATTCCCAGTACAGCTTAGCTCTTTTCTAAACTTCACCTGCCTTCTGAACAAAGGGATTTTTGTAGCCTAGTCAGGACTGCAGTAAGTTTCAAGTGTTGCTTCAAACCCTTCTCATAATTTTATTTTTCTTGCTGAAATACTGGATGGCAAATGAGTTCCCAGGTTAAATTTCTTTCTACAACACTATCTGTCTCACATCTGTATTATTAGACCATTATGGCATCTCAAAAACATAGATAATCCCCCTGTTCAGTGTGACCATCTGTAAAAAAGGTGCTGACCTCCAAGCCAGTGTAAATAGATCATTTATGGAAATAAATAAATTAGTGTTGGAGTCAAACCTGTCCCGAATTCTTCTGTGAGTAGAGACTTGGACATAATTGAGAGATCAAGAGTCATGAGGTTAATGAGGTCATGCTGCCAGGGTCTGGTCTGGGTTTAGTATAACATGAAAGACTCAGCTCTGATCTTGACTGGCACGTTCACTTAGTAGCAATACCATCCCGGCACCAGTCTGTTCAGAAACCTGAAACCATCTTCCGTCAGCTGTCTTCTTGCTGCATGACACCATCAGAAGACATGTTCCTCTGCATGTCAAACCACTTAGACCATCTCACTCTGTGTTTTCTGTAAACATGTTTGATAAGAAGGAGTGACTAATATGGTTTCACCTTTTTAAGCATGGTTGGACTGTAGAATCCATGTAAAAGGATTGCCAAAACTGTAGCAAACTGTGTTTGATAATCCTTACTCACTATCCACTAAGTTGTCAGTGAGCTCTGTTTGAACTATATAAAATGCCACACTTTGGATTGCACATTACAAAGAGCTCTTACAATCAGTGGCTCTTATCTAAAAATGGGAATCATGTGCCCTCTGCTGCTGAATGCTTTATGAGAGCTGATCAGCTGACCAGTTACAGATCACTATCAATATTCTTTTTTTGCTATTCAAGCTCTCAGGATAATGTGTGATAACAAACCTCAGATTAAAAAAGAACAAAAAAAGAACAAACAAAATCCCTACAAAACCAAAAAGTAAAGTATAATGGCTTGTTACAAAATATCTTCTGCCCTGTGCACTGAACAAGGAGAGGCTTTCTGTGGAAGGCGGACGAAGTTCTTGGGTTGAGACAGATGCCTAGGGCAGAGGGGTAGCAGAGCTTCAGAACCACAACTTTTTTTTACTTTTGTAAGTTATTACTCTTAACTCTGTACTTCAACAAAAGCAGCTTTTTGCATGCCACAAGGCCTTCTATAGTTTACTATATAATTTTCTATGGAGCACCTTCTCTTTTGGAATATGAAGTTATATAGAAAACAAAACACTTCAGTTTCAAATAAATTCTGACAGAACATCAAGAATTTTCAAAACTGCATCTTTTGCTGTCACTTAAGAAAGACCCTACACTTCACCTATACCCTCTGAAGCCCAAAGATTTTTCAAGAAAAAACTGAAAACAGTTTGTAAAAATTCAAAACGTTTCTCTTTCAAAGCTTGAAAATGGAATGTATTACATTTAATTTTCCAGTTTTTTATTTCATCATTTTCCATACGTAATATTAAAAGTAACCTCACACTGTAAACGTTGCTTCTGCAATGAAAGAAAATAAAACATTTTTTTGTGGCTTTTTTAGTTAATTAAGTATTTTTGCTTCTTTTATTGATCTTTCATTTTGAAGGAAAGAAGGAGACTTTATTCTTTGCTACATCCAAAAAGAAGATTACTTATTTTCTTTCAATGTCTCACACACTTGCACTTTCTGAGCACTGCCAGCTGCTGAACTAAGCTATTGCAGTCCTTGTCAGACCTCCTATCCTCCTCCTCTTGGCTGTCATCGCCACCCTGACAGGTCTTTGTCTTCACAAAATAAAACTGATGAGAATTATAATACCTTCAGTCAGCAGTTTTCAGGCCCTCTGAGACCTCAGCAGATCAGTAGTCTCCCAGAAATTCTGGAAATAATCTGCTTACGTGTTTCTATAATGACATGAAGTGGAACTTCATTTCCATGCACATATCTGGCTTTTTTTGTCTTGACTTGGACTAAGAGAACTCTTTGAACTCAGATGTTTGATACATTGAAATTAGGCTACTCAGCAATTCTATGGACAAAGATTTCTTTTGAGTTTTTGAATTTTTGCCACATCACTGTCTGCACAGGGTAGTTTTCCACCAAGTCCAAATAAGTCCTAGAGTAGTTTAAACATAATAATAAGGTGTATATTAGTGCTGTAAGAGTTCAGATTTTACAAAGTGTTATGGTCATGTTTTATTTTGATTTTTGTTTCATTGTACCTCACTTGCTCCACTTTGTTCATTGGTATTTCCATTTGATACAGTTCTGCAGTATTCCTTTGAATAAAGCTGGTAGCCTAAAAGGTTATAAACAGAATCAACATCAAAGGGATGAAGGGATTTTACTTTTGTTTTATTTAAATAGAGCCTCAGGCTTAAAATTTCCAATTAAACATTTTAAACTGGATTGCAAGTATAAAACATCGATGCATTTATTAACTGGATTTTACTATAAAAAGAAACTGTTCTAAAGTCTTCCATATGCAAAAAACTGTGTGATGTGGTATGTTGAAAGACTATCTTAATGGTATCTTGACCTAAACATTGTGACTCTGTTCCATGATCTTTTTACTAATGTGAGAATCATGGAAAACGCCTGCCACATCTGATTAAAATAAACAGCACATCATTCAGGGAGAATTTTCCTATTCCTATTACTAATGCGTCATAGTGTGGCCAACACTGAAGAAATGCCACCTAGAAGTGCTATGGGGTATCAAACCTCCCATTCCCCAGCAATCACAAGAAAATGCTAAGACTTTTACAAGTTTCACTAATTGAAAGTAACATTTTGGATCAGTAACAACACAGATTCAGGTCATGACTAGGAATGGAAATAATTTCGGAGTCAGTGATGGATGATCCCCTGTTGGTAATAGATGCTGGGCAGGAACTGATCCTCAGTTCTTGAACCTCTCTAAAGACCCCAGAAAAACAGTAAGGCCTTGAGAAGTGTACTAAAATCTGATAGATTCTTCTTGGGGGTCCCCAAAAGGTTAAGAAAGGAATGTCTGCCACTAGACCTTGTCTTCTTTCTACTGCCATATTCTGTAATTCTACTTTTTTCCTCCACAAGTCTGTTAAAACTCATATGAAGCTGCAAGGAAAAATAGATGTAGGCTGTGCCTCAATGTCAGCTGCTGCAGATTGTTAAAGCCACGGCTGATATAAGCTGGCATGTTATCATTCCCTCTCCTTCCATAGCTCATTCTCACTCTTTACTGGTAAAGGTAACACACAAAATCTTCTTAAACAATACAAGTCTCCTTTCTCAGTCTTAATGAAACAAAATGTGTCTTTCAACCTGATAGACAGAAAATTGTCCCCAGTTAAGCTCATATGATCATTTGGGAGCCAGATAACACTAATGAGCAGGAAATTACATTTAGGAAGCTTTAGCCAGCACAAACCACTGCTGCACAGCTTATCAACACCAAGAGTTTTTACAAGCAAGTTTGGGTTTGGTTTTTTGTTTGTTTTTTTTTTCTTAGTGATTGCATGAAGCTCTAGGATATAGATTATGACTGATAAAATAATTTCCCTGGTACGAGGAAGCCTTCTATTGTAATAATGATCCACAGAAGGTAGAGGTCTTTCCTGTCTGTGAAATAACTTTCCACAAGGTCAAGGATAAGCCTTGTGACCTTCCTCTATGAATGACTGTTCATATATTGCTGTCCCACATACAGCAACTGCTTACCTAAACTGCTTCTCCAAGCAACTTAGAGCAGCCTTTAAAGTATAAAAGTCACAGGTCAAGGAAGCATGATCAGTTTGGCGGAACAGTCTCAGGCAATATTGATTTGCAGCTAAGAGCAGAACTTGGCCAACAAGCAATGACCCAGGGTCGGTACAAAAATGGAAAGCTTCTTCCTTGAAAAGGCATTGATGGCTGTTTTGCT
>VYZS01015499.1:8800-44459 GCA_013400695.1 Neodrepanis coruscans
TTCTGCTGCCCAGATCTTCATCACACACAGACAATACAGGGTTTGTTATGTACTGGTTAATGAGCAACTGTTTAAACCCAGAGACAGTCCTAGTTCTCTCCTGTGCTCATTATCTGGATCCTACATGCATGAGAGTGGCACTTCTTCTTTTAGCTGTAATATTGTCTTTTTTTCTGAACAAGCAGCTTTCCTTCACTTTGGGGCACTAGATCCTGGAAAGCTTATGTTGTCTTGTACCAGTTTTGCTTAAGGAATGCCTTTGAAAGAGACTTTAAAAGAGCTCATAGGATAGGTTTTGCTTGCATGTACTGTATAAGTAAGAAATCTCCTTTTTTCCCTGTGCCAAGTCTCAATCTGGGTATTGACACTTATCAGCTCACTCTGTGTATATTGTGACCCTTTCTTGAGAAATGCTACCAACACTTCTGCACCCAATGCTTGGCTAATCAATAGAAGACAAATTTGGAGAAAGCACTTCCAGTATTGTTGTTTCAGACCTGAGAAAGCTTCTGTGTCAAATAAACACATTCAGTCTCATAAATATATTCAGATCACAAAAACAAAGACAGTGTGCATCACAGTACTAAAAATTTAGAAAACAACTGCTGATATTTACACAGCATAAAGCCACCTAATGCCCACTGTCCTCTTGTTTCCTGTGTAAAACCACAGCACTTCCAATCTGAAATCCACCACCCATTCATATAACACACAGATGTGCATGAACACATTTCTCCATTCCTTGGAACTGGTTTTACAAACACAATCCTTATAGTTTTGTCTGATGTAATTTTAAGAGTCATTTCCATTCCATCTCCTTCGAGGAGATCTCTCAGCAAGGAGCACCATGAAGCCTTTGCTGATATCCATCCTATATTCCTCCTTTCTCCCTCATTAATCCTAGTCATGCTCACATGTTCCACATAAAATCCCTCTCCCTCCTAAATGTTAACACCCTTCAAATATTTTTAGACTGTTATTATGTGTCCCCCCACCCTCCACCTTTCAGTCATCGCTTAGCCAAGCTATGTATATTTAGCTACTTTAATCTTTCCTCCTAAATCAGTCCCTTCAACTCCCAGAGCTCAATGTTAGGTCTGGTATGCTTGCTGCTCTTCTCAGAACTCACCCCATGGTTTTGAGATCTTTCTGGCAATGCCTTTGCCAAAACCTGTCGAAAAGAGAGCTTTGCACATACTTATTTTAAAGGAAGAAGAAAACCAAGCCACTGGACTTAATTTTCATTTTCCACGTCTGATGTTGTTCCCAGATTTTTAATTCGATCCAAATTTTAAATACTACTAAACATTTGGCATATTTAAGAGCAGATTAACGACTGGTAATATTTGAACCCAGTTGTGAAAGAATGCAGTGGGTTTTAAAATGTGAAAAAACACCACCAAAGCTTTTTAATTACACTTTTGAGAAACCCACTGCAAATGTGCAAAGTTATCCAGAAGGACAGCAGAAGCAACAATGACTTGCAACAAGGGAAAAGGCTGACAAATAAAACAGAAACAAGGCAGATGAGTGGTTACACCTAAAAAACAAAGCTGGCTTACTAAACTAGGAATCAATTAAAATGTAGTGCTAAACAACACACTTGGTTTAAGCCTAACAGATAAATATGGGACCATAAAGCTGCTAAAAAATCAAAAGGGACAGGAAAAAGTATGTCAGAAACAACAGAATGAAGCCCTTCAAAAAAAGGAGTCACAATAATTTTGATAACATGTAGTACACACAATAAAATTGCCATTGTATTTATGTTTAGCACTAACCATGCTATGAGACTGAAGAACAGCAGGAAAGATCTAATTAGCAAAATATGAGATCTGACACTTTGAAAATTAAACAGTCATGTAAATTTAGTGTCACATTTCTCTGCCTTGGTGTTGGCATCCTGAGTGTTTGCAGCACAGTGTGTTTGCTGCTTCTGCTTTTCTTGTTTGAGATCCAGCTGGTCAGCCTGGTTTGCCATGACTCATACAGTTGCTGCTGCTTCGGGCCTGGGAACAAGTGTCTGCTCCTGCTGTCTGTGAAGTCTCTCCTAACAGGGCTTTGTGCTGGCTGGAGCCTGGGTAGAAGGAACGTTTTCTAGCTGCTGCTTCATGTGCCTCATCTTTTGTTGTCATGTGCCTGCAAGTATCCTTATCCCCATCCAGAAGCAGTTCCACTCACTGTGTGTAGGACCTCTAATCTCAGGATTTCTCAAAGCTGAGAAGTCTGTATTACTGGATGGGAGACTTCTCTCACTGTAGCAGCAGTGTTGGTGGAAGAGGGAGGAAGGGGAGGTGAGGTTTGATATTACAGTTTTTTAAACTTTGGAAAAGTAATGATAGTTCCTTCCTCCCATCCATTTCATTTTGTTGGGACTGTGTTTTCCTCACAGTTAGTTTAGTTCTTGTGCGTGCCATTCAAAACACTTCACGTATAAACTTGTGGTAGGAGCTGCTGAGTGTGAACTATTCCTCAGATGTCACAAAATCTTTTTTTTTTTTTTAATATATTCAAGTGTAACCTCATTTGTGTTAAAAATCTCTTAACCATTGTACTGTATATAAATGCATTTTCACTGTTTACTACCAAATAATTTTCTTCTAAGTGCAAAACATGTACTGACTTAATTTCATTCTGATCGCCTGAATTTTTTGAATATTCCTAACAAATTATCATGGACTCCTTGTCAAGAGAGTAGTAAAAGTACAAACCAATCTGGTTATTGAACAGACATTTTTCGATTGCCACTTTCATTGTTTATTCACCATGAACACCTTTAAGCCTCCTACCCCACATGAACCTGATTGAAAACCTCTAAAATGAAGAAGGGTTAAATATATACTATTTTTCACCTAATCATCTGAAAAGTAATATGGATTCTTCTGCTGTATATGCTTTGCCATCTGAAGTCAACACAGGAAAACAAGGCTGGCTGTTCCCCCCTATTTTACACACATCATACTGAAAAAGTGAGTGATCGACCCAAGAGCAGAAAAACTGTGCTGGTGCCAGAAGTTCAGTCCAAGTATTCTAAGTGTTAGGCTGGTGACTGAAAACTTTCAAACTTGGGTTTAATTTCTAGGCAAATACTAACATTCAATCCTAAATTTTAAGATCATATTCTAGCCTAATTATTACTCTCTGTGTGTATGTGATAGAGGGGATAATGGCAGCTTTTTGTTCTCCCAATCTGTAACCTTAAATATTTCTATGAGGTCGGGGGGAAAGTTCATTTTTAGCAATTCTGTGCACTTCTGTGTCATTTTCAGTTTGCAGATATTTGTTTCAAATACCTCTTCTCTGCAGATATAGGTTGCAAACATAGTACATTAAAGTTTGCAAGGTCATCCCTATATACACCATTTGCATCTATTCACCAGCTGCCCAAATTACTGCTTTCCATAGGGTTTCTTGGGAATGGAGGCAGCAGAAAGACTTAAGATGTTATAGATCTTTTCTCTANGCTATTAACTCCAATAACTGTAAGAGCAAGCAGATTCCTGCTTGCTTGGCATTTCAAGTGGTAAATTTCTTAATATTCAGGAAATGCTTGGAATTCGTGGAAAAATAGCTCTTTTTTATTTTTGCACGGAGAAAGCATCGTTAAACTGAGAGCAAGCAGATTCCTGCTTGCTTGGCATTTCAAGTGGTAAATTTCTTAATATTCAGGAAATGCTTGGAATTCGTGGAAAAATAGCTCTTTTTTATTTTTGCACGGAGAAAGCATCGTTAAAACTGACACACAGTTCAACACAAAGAACCCTAAACTCAGTTTACAAAGGAGATAGAATGAAAAACACGACAAACTCGGCACAAGTTTAACCCACTGCCAATGTCTTCAGAAGTCTGGCTCCATCTAGTAAACAACAACGAACTAGAACCACACAAATGCAAAATTGAAAGATGACTGAGTGAAACAAAACCTTGTTATTGAGCAACTCTGAAAATGTCACACCTACCACGAGAGAGGAGGACAAAGTCTGCATCCTGACCAACTGTCCATGAATCCCAGTTTTGTCTGTCTTCTAGTGTTTAAAATAGATCAGTTCTTTTCTTTTTACCAAAACTGTGGGATGAAGGGCTATTCTACAGTTCACAAGGTCACAATAATGAAAGGGATGGGAACTTCAGAAATATGTCTCTGAGGGATATCACAGCTGAAATACAAATTCTGCAATTACCTGGACCATTCGGNAGGGCTATTCTACAGTTCACCAGGTCACAATAATGAAAGGGATGGGAACTTCAGAAATATGTCTCTGAGGGATATCACAGCTGAAATACAAATTCTGCAATTACCTGGACCATTCGGTTTAGTGTCAACTGAGCACAATCTCAGCATGTTGCAATTGCTTTGACTGAAATATCATCAGGTGAGATGCTAAACCATAACACAGAAGAAAGCATTTGAAGTCTGACACGGTGGAGGTTTTCATATTTTGCATAACCAGCTTGCTCCTCCATCCCCTCAAGAAGTGTTTACGAACTGGGACTGTTTTATGCTTCTTCAGGTTTATGTGCTTGCTTTTCACTTCTACTTTTAGTCTTTAAGGCCGGGGAAAGCATGAAATGATAATGCACCCCTTTGAGATAAAGTCGTTATTCTGCAGATTTACCAAGTCATTTCAGCATAGGGGTGGGAAGCACCCCCTGTTAAGGGGCAGCTTTTGGGATCAAACTAACCTGTTATTCCATCTTAATTCATGTTGCAAAGCCCAAGTCTTTGTGGTCCACTGTCTGCTCCAGGTTTTAAGTAGTAACAAGTTGACTATACTCTTCTTTTATCACTCAGCCTCTGAGCTTTGGACATCTTTAAGTATTTCCAACAGCAATCCACAAACAGATGGCACAAGCCTGGGAGATAGATGACTGCCCCCAGCTGTCTGCCCCTCCCTGCTCAGCACAGAAATGGCTGAGCCCTTTGTAAAGCAGCTGCTAAACTCCTTCAGAACAGCGATATAAGTCACCAATTATAGCCCTCCTGCAGAAAGGTGCTCCAACCCAGGTGTTTGTACAGTGGAAGGGAACACTGGACAGCTAAGGCAGTAGTTAATTTCTTTCAAGCTCGCGCTTTTCCTCTGGTAAATCAAGTTTTGTCAAGTTGCAAGTTACTATTTTTCGTTTCTTTGTCCTCAGTAGTGTAGGGAGACCTGGTCCATAGAGCACCTTCCATGCAAATCTCACAGAGGTACTAAGCTTTTTCCCCTCTTGCTTCTCTTCAGTACTGAAGAAGCCAGGAGATCAACTATCATAGAATTTGGTATTAGGCATTTCATACAGATAGCAGAGATATTATTTCTACCATGAAAAAAAACATACTCGGGATACCCCCATATTATTCTAGCAGAAAACACATATAAAAAACCTATTCTGCAAGACCTCAGTGGTACCATAAGGCATGAGATCAATGAGTGCCCCAGAGTTTGTGCTTCTAGTGTCAACACAATGAAGAGTAGAAAGGACAGCACTCCAGGACAGCTGCTTGTGCCTCAAGCAGTTGGTAAGCAAAGGCTGCTGGAGAGGACAGTGAGGGTTTGCAGCTGGAGCTGTGCTGTGGCATGAGCTCATCCAGTCAGGATGTTGCCTGCATGCAGAAATGGAACGTGTCTAGGACGGGAAAAGATAATGAAAGAAAAGACAGCAAAGGCATCGAGACACAGATCATCAATGTACAGGGAAGAGCTTCGCTGACTTTCAGGTGAAGAAGGAATCATGCCCACTCAGCAGAGTGTCATCTAAAGATCTATAAACAAGCCAACACTGAAAATTCATGGAAACAGGAGCAGGAAGCCTGTGCATAGGCTGAAACACACCCTTCTGTGCAATTTTAAATGTGCAAGTCCTTCATATAGGTTCGGTGCATTTTTGCTTTTTGAAAATACTTCCTGGTAAAAGCTACTAACGTTAAATTGACAACAGGTTGCCTCACAACGGGTGAGAAGTACATAAATGGCAAACAGAACACATACTGGGACCTGAAACATCTTACCCAGAATAGTAGTACCACATGAGCCACTCATTACTGGGAAGAAGTGAAATGATCCCAGTTTTGTCAAGACAAAGGGGCATATACAGTTCCCTGTAACACCCCACCCCTTGGTTCAGCAAGCTCTGTGCAAGCTGGTCACAGGGCAGCTAAACAACCATCCCCGCACAGGCAGGGCCAGTTCCACATCAAGCTTCTTCTGTTCCACGAGCTGGCTCTGAAGTAGTGAAGATGAAATCAGGGACTATATTTATTCTCCCTGCCCGGTCATATCTTTCTATAGATCCCAGGCTGGCCCCCACTTCCTTGGACTGGATCCTGGAGACTAGTAAGCAAAGGAGGGCATAAATCATTGCCTGGGGTTCTGTCAGAAGCACCCTGAACCAACCATCCATACTAGGAACAGGTGCACTGAAGGCAAGCAGGGACACTGTCCCATTTGGAATAGTGGGGGAGGGCTTGCAGAAAAGTTGTTCATTTCTTCTCCCAGAGCCTGCCCTAAACTTTTCACCCTGCAAGCTGGTTGTCTGCAGCTCACCAGTCAAGCAGTTGTGTTCCACTAAACACCAGCCCATGCTAGGTCAGGCCCCAGCTAAGTCTTGTCGGTTTCTGTAGTCCATGTCACTTCTCTTTTGCTCTCACTCGTCTATTTTGTGGTCCATTTCACTCTCTGCTCTGACTCATTCACTCCAAAGCTGAAGCACTTCAGCCACCGTGCAGAATGATTTGTAAATGAAGAGTCTTAAAACAGGACACTGTAACTTTTCATCGGGGGTTTTAAAAGTCACCCAGCGTGAAAACAAGTGCAAATATACAGCAACAAGGTTGTGTAACATGGATATTAATTTATGCTTAATGTCCATGGGGTGGATTCTCAATATTTTAGTTTGAGTATTGCTTCTGAAAGCAGTCCTACCCTCATCTCAACCGTGGCTGCTCATTCCCACTCTCATCATCCCTTCTCTAAGTACCAGCACAAGCATCTGAGCAGCATCCAAATTAAATTTCTCTTTTTTACCTTCCTTGCTCTGTTATTTTTAAGCTGGACCACTTCCCTGCCTGGTTCCATAGCCCAACCACAAAAACGTTTTTGCCAGCACAGAGCCCAAGAACGCTGACACTTGTTCGGCCTCAGGGTGATCGGCCTTAAGCAACAGATTTGGCTCTTTCCAGATACAATGATGTGTGTACCCAGCAAAACCATCCATTGCAGATAAGGCCGTGTAAACAAGCCCCCACAGTCAGAGCAATCCATTCCCTCGCTCGGGGAACAATGGCCCGATGGGTGGTGAGAAACCTGCAGAATGACTTGTGAAGTGCTCCGTGTGCAGCTTCGGGGCATGCACGGAGCATCCCTGTGATGGGCCCTGCAAAGACACGCAGATTCCAATGCAGGGGGGGCAAAAAAAGCAAGCACGGATTGGATAGGAAGAAAAAATCCCACCAAGGGATTTTAGACCAAACACTGGGCACTCAGCCTTTGTTTTGCCAATTAGTCACTGAAGTACCAGGTAGCTTCTGCCAATACTGAGCTGGAGAATCCAGGCTAGAGAAAAGCTGATTAGCTTTTAATGGACAAAACCAAGAAAGAATAACAGAAATTGGGGAAATTGAGGAAAATTGGGGGGAAAAAATCCAATTCCAAAGCATGTGTACCACCTAAAAATCTGAATTCTGCTACAGCTGCAGGCCAGTGCTTGTCTGCATTCAGGGCTGGGTGAGAACCCAGAAGGTGAAAGATATTTGTGCCAGGGCTATGAAAAGGCAAACTACAACAGAAGGGAGTAGACAGAGAGGTCTGCTTTCTGCCCTTCTTAAGATCTGGAACCTGTAGCTACTCAACAACTTGAAGCAACCAACTGCATCAGCAGCTTGGGGAAAACACCTGAGAGAAGAGAATTCCTTCAGGACATCACTTGGCACGAGCTGGTTTGTGCCCAGGGCAGGCTGTAAACCCTCTCTTTCTCCTTACCATACATCTTGCCTTCGTCTGACAAGATAATCTTCCGCCGACCACATGGTGGGTAGATGGCTAAGGCTTCCTGGAAGCTCTGCTCGATGTCTGGGCTCCACACCCCCTCAGCATCATTGTCGATGGGTTTGTCCAAGGCCTCGCTGCCCCCCGAGTCGTTGCTCCCCTCCGGGGAGGTGGGAGAACTCCACTCGTTGGAGGTAATGGTGCCAGCTAGAAACTCCAAGGTGCCACAGGGAGAAGCAGACTCAGAACCTGCAATGGGGCAAGCACATCCTGTGTCAGTTGGGAAATCCTCTGCTCTGGGAAAATGTGGAGGTGCTAAAGGAAAAAAAAAAAAATTAAAAAAAATACAGTGAGGGGGTTTTACTTCAAATTTACCTTGAACAGTACTCAGCCATGCACTTGATTTCTGTTTATATTGAGATGAAAACCTTTTCTGTAAATCCTTCTGACAAAAGAGCCTCTCCAGTCTCTCTTGGGCTCATTAATGTCACTTCCCAATTCTCTGCAGATGTGTCTTTATCTCCTTATTTCTTTCTCCCTCTGCTGCTATTATCCCTGTAACTGCTATTTAACTTTCTGGAGCACACACACAAGGATTCAGTCTGTGTGAAAGGCTATACAAAATAAAGCAGTGATTAATTATCCAGTCATCACTGAGCACTGGAGTTGAAATTTTCTTAGATACTGTTTCACTGGATCACAGTGAGTAGCTGGTGTCATTTCTAACACTGACATTTCTTCTCAAGGATCATCTGCACTTTCAAAAAGCCATTCCTGCAGCCAGGCAGTTTAATGCAGTGTCTCCCCCCAAACCTCAGCACCATATCCTGGCAGGAGCAGAACGCACCAGAAGTAAAGGGATAACAGCACTAGGTTGCAGGTCAAGAATTTTAGGTGCTTAGCCTCTTGTTACTGCTCATCTTCAGAACTACTGTGGGCAAATTCCTTCAGTTCTCTCTGCCCGCCCCCTCCATCCAAGGCTATTAGATTTGCCACTGGGCAGGAGCAGAAATTGGTTTCTCATTGAACTTAAGCAGGCAGCTGCTGGCTCTTGAAAACTACAATAAATTACAGTCTCCTTATAAATGCCGATGGTGGAGGTTGAAGCCAGTAGAGTGGAGCTGATTAAACACTCATTGAGAAAGACTTCAGACCACACAGACACTTCCAGTCAGCCATACAGAAGACAAATGGCTTCTAAAGACACAGATCATTCCTCTCCCTTAATCCCCAAGCCGTTCGTTTACCATTTTAATAGTTCTGTTATCTGGGCATTTGAGAATCCAGCCAGAGGGTTCAAAGCTTCTGTGTCTCTCACCACACTGATCTGGGTAGCAAGAAAACCAGAATAAAGACTCTCTTTTCCCCGAGAGCAACAGAATCAAACCTGTACTGAACCAGAGAACAAGGAGAGGATTCTGACATGCCAAGTCTGTGGCTCAGAAGTATCACAGTGAAAACATAAAGGGGTACCCAGGAGAAATTGGGACAAGACCATAATGACTAGATTTATTTTTTTTATATAAAATCTGAAATTCTTTAAGAATGTTAACATTTCAAGAGCAGAAGTTGTAAAAAGATTTGACAACATGCTCTCAGACAGTTTTTCTGCTCCTTAAAGACTTTAGGCAGCAGCAGATACATATTTTAAGTCTCCATAACCCACCAAAAATACGGAAACAAGTAAGAAAACACGGGGCCTTTGAATAATTTCTAGATATTTGTAGTGCCCAGCATGTTAACAAATACTTCACAAAGACATTTAGAAACTACAATATACAACTTATTTTCTCTTAGAATGTGTGTAATACATAAACCACCATCCATCCATTCATTTCAGCCCTTATATCAGATTATTTCAATCCTCTTGAACCATGCTATACATTTTCAGAGCTCTAATGAACATGGGAAGAAAGGTATTCAAGAGATTGTCCTGCTGCAGAGGAGCAGAGGAGTAAGCTTTTCATGGGGAGACTGACAGAGAAGCAGGAGTTATATGTTCTAAATGTTCTTCTTTTGAAATTCCTCCAAGCATCCCTCATCCCTGGAAGTTGTCAAGACCACCTGTAGTTAATGGACATCAAAACCTCTACAAACACAAGGCACAGACTAGTTTTAAGTCAGCATGTTCATCCTATCACCTGCCCTGGGAGCTGTAACATCCACCAGGCTCCACACCAAGTGAAAACATGTTCTGACCACTCAACTCCATGACCCCCAAAGTCATGGCCACTGGAAGCTGCTCCTCTGCTGTCAGGCCAAATCCCCCAGCAATGCATTCAAGCAGACAAAGTCATCTAGGGAATGAAGGACCATCATGACCATAAAAAGCACCTCCTTTGAATCCCAGTTATTTTCATCTCCTTATATCCATGCTGACACAGATGAATACCTTGCAGATGATTTCATCATGGCACACTCCTGGGTTGAAACTAAGTAAATATATCTGAAGCATAACTCTCCTCCTCCTGCCACATTCATACCCTGGGAGTTGTTGCCTGATAATTTCGTGTTTTACAAGGGTTTGCATCTGCACCAAGTGCTTTTGTCACCACAAAGAAAACTCTGGGTTCTCTCTGATCCAAGCTCCAGAATAAGTGGAGGAGAAAACACACTATTCAGTTCAGTGTCAGCTGTCCAGACTCTCTTCTCCAAATATGAAAGAAAAGCTGCACCAAACTGAGCAGAAGTCATTTGTACATTCAGGGAAGTCCACAAACCAAGAGACAGAATGTGAGCTTTCTCTCACACTGGAGTAAAGAAGGGGAGATGTGGAACACAACAGCAGTGACTGAAGTAATTATATTAACCTTGAAGTTACTGGATACCTTTTTTTCTCTATGCTTCTTATTTTTGTGCCTTGGCCAGCAAAATTAGTCCTGTTCCAAGCTACAGCAGGAACTGAAATGTGCTATTGCAGCCAATCCCAACTTTTCTACACCTTGTGTAACTGTAATGGTGATTTGTATTGCTGAGTGTTCTAATATTATTAAATATTTTAGTACTTGTACTACTTTTTTTAAGTTCTGTCTGTGGAAGAGTTTGTTATCACCAAAGTTTCTTCTGTGGGGGGGAATTTGGTTCTGAAAGCACTAAACAGACATCCCAAACATGCTCAGATAATTTGTTCTCCATCTGAACTCACTTGATAGGGGCAGTTCTTAGGATCAGAGGGGTCAGAGGATGTTACTCTATTCTCATAATAGCAAGTTTTGACAGAGGTCACAGGGCTTGGTGTTTGTCTTCTTCAGATTCCCTAAGTTTAAACTTATGCCCTGTTCCTTCCTTGTCTCTTGTATTTCTGCAATTGTACCTTACAGTTTTTCTTATTCAGGTTTTTGGGCCTGAGGAAAGCAAAACCACAGAGAAAGCAGAAAAGTCTTTCAGCTCCAGCAGCTTTGGTTGAAGTGTTCCAGTTCTGATAATTTCAACACTAACTCTTTCCTTTCACACGTGGTATCTTATTGAGATTCAGAGATCCTGCAGGGCCAGACAGCTGCCAAGAGCCCTTCAGCAAGGTCTCATTGACAGGGAGCACATCTTTAACAGACTCCATAGTATGACACATCTGCTTTCTAATATTAATCTCCCTCTTAAGTGCTTGTGGCAGCTGCTCAGCACAAAATCATACTTTCCCGAGGATCTGAAAAATTGCAGCCAGCTGCCTCCAGTTGTTCAGATCTCTTAGAGCTGCTCTGTCCAAAAAAACTCCCCCCCCTACTCCATGGCCACCCCCTTTCCCTGCTGGAATTATCACAACGCACTAACCAGAGACATCCCTATTCCCTCAGCCCTCCCAGGCAGGAACTCCTGCCAGCACAGCCCTGTGGAGTGTGACAGTGCAGTTCCACTCCTGCTCCTGAGCTGGCTGCGCTCTGAGAAAGTCCCTGTGTTTTACCAAGCACATCCCTTCATCCCTGGTGTCACCCAACGGAACTGCAAGCCGTGGGGGAATGCTGACAAATGCTCTTACACAATGCAGTCAGTACAAGGAGATCTGGATTTAGGGAAACAAGGGTTTGGAATACCAAGAAAGCTATTGCACAAGGTACAGGATGGAAGATTGCATTCAAATTGACGAGAGGAAAAATGTCAATTCTATGGGAGATTCTGTGGGACACCACAATAATAGCTGAGTTCCTCTGAAAGGGAAGCAGGAGTGCAGTCAGCAGATGAGTAGCTCCAAGTAACTCAAAGACTGCAGGAAAAACATACTGGAAAAGGTGGGAAAGCAGATATTCAACAGTAACTAATTTCTGTTAAAGGTTGCAGGCAAAAGAGGACAAAAATTACAGACCTGTTTAAAGAGAAAAAAGACAGATGCACCTGTGGGAAGACCAGTGAGCACTGAAATGCATTTAGGAAAGGAACAGAACTTTTGTAGCAGCAGATGGCAACCTGTTCCTAAGGCTCCTTAGGAGCTGCACTTCCACCATTAAACCAGCCTGGGAACACTCAGATTCGGCAGAAGATTCAGTGACAGCGGAGATGGGTGGGTGCAGCTCACCAAGCCTTGAGGGGTTTTCCTTCAAGCACTCCATAACAGTTTAACAAAGTGGTAAATCTGGCTGTAATTTTTGCCCTGGGCCTCCTGCAATCCTGAGCAATGCTGGCTGTTCCCTGTGAATAGCCCTGTCCACCCAGGACAGCAGAGTAAAGCCACATAATCCCAGGAATAAAACCAGTTAAGGTAAGTGTTACTTGCCGTGGGTGAAGCAAAAGCTCTTGGCTGGAAGCCCAAAATGGCAAGGAGGAAAGAACTGAGATTTTCCTCTCTGCAAAGTAATATCCTCATTACATCTGCAGGTTGCATGGGGAGATTTTTGTGTCTGTCTCACCATTGAATAAGAGTTTACAAAGGACCAAGCACTATTAGCCTCAGATCATATCCAAGTTAAGACTGGGCTCCAGCTGAATGCTTGTCATGCCGTGTAACACAAAATCCAGCGTGGTTTGTTTGCTACACTGAAACTGCCTGCAGCAGCTGCTGTTCAAAAGGCACCTGACTTCCCCAGCAAAGCAAAACAACACTTAAATTATGGCAGAAGCCAGCTCTGGCTGAAACAGAGAGAGGATGTAGTGTCCAGCAGAGTGATATAAATCAAAGCAAGGAGAGGGGAGAACTTCTATCAGTGCAGCCCTGGATAATGCAGTCAAACAGGATGTGATGAGATAAGGCTGTGTGTGGCCTTGCACACCATCCAATCAGTTCCATTTGTGATAAAGGAAACAGAGCACAGAGCCCTGCTGCCCTGAGGAGAGGAGAAACAAAAAAAAAAACCAAAACCCAGCAACAAAACCCAAAGGCTGCTTCTGACAGCACTCATTAAGGGGTGGCCAGCTTGGGGATCCATCCTGAGTGACAGGCAACTCATGGCCCATGGACAGGCCACAGCATAAGGCCACCAGCCTTGGCCTGACAAAATGACTGCATGATTTATGTCTCATCTGAGAGAGAAAAACCCGAGCCAGAGCAAGGGCGGCAGAGATTGACACTGCCAGGTTGTCCTGGGCTTGAGCCACACAGTGGGCTGGCCCCAGCTCTCAAAGGAACAGTGGAATTCCTGGGGAGTCA
This sequence comes from Neodrepanis coruscans, assembly GCA_013400695.1. Taxonomy (NCBI): domain Eukaryota; kingdom Metazoa; phylum Chordata; class Aves; order Passeriformes; family Philepittidae; genus Neodrepanis; species Neodrepanis coruscans. Next base: position 22,340 of record VYZS01015499.1, read on the forward strand.
CTCTTATCTCCCATGTGGGAACTGGTCCCAGAGCTCCCATTCTCCCTGGCTTTCCAAGACATGTGGCATATGTTTCCCAGCTTCCCCAAACAGATGAAGGTTGTGGCAGGGTGAAAATGGTCAGTCACCCTCGTGCTGCAGCAGCAGCACTTACCAGGAGTCATTCTCCCACCAGGCACAGGGCTGGTTAGAAAGCAAGGAGCCAGGAGGAAGACAGGGAATCATATCCCTTTTCTATCACAGAATTATTGGTAGTTAACACGTTAAAATTACAGCTGTCCCCTTTAAGTACAGACAAGGGTAGGTACTGAGTGATTTAATTCAAATTACTCAAGTCTTACCAAACCAAGGCAGAGCCAGGTATAAATGAAGCTGAGCATTTTGCTGAAGAGTGTTATTCACTTAACTATTAGAAGATAGGGAAACTTTTATAGCAATGTAAAAAAAATCCTTTGCTCCTAAACTGACTGAAATTCAGTTTTTCTGAAAATCTCACCATAAGGCTCAAAAGCCCTTATTTTACCTATGGAAAAAAACAGCACAAAGATGTAGGTGAATGAGCCACTGGCAAAATCAGAGAGGGGTTAAAATATAGACAAGAAATTCAAGTCAAGAAAAGGTTAACTTTTAAAGCAATTTACAACTGCAAGTGGTGTAACTTCAGAGGGGTTCATATTTAACACTGTCTGGAAACAGGGAATGTTTGAGTGTTTGCTGACAAGTAACAGTAAATTGAGACTCATAATGCCCATTTTATGATATCCAAATCAAACCCTTATTTCCTAATCCTGCCTCCTGTTAATGACATCTTTCAATCTCTTGTCTAGGGCACAAAGGTTCCAGAAAAACCTCACAACTGTGATACACCTCCTATAACACTTTCCCTCCTTTAGTGAACCAATTCCACATGTGCTTTGATTGTAGCAGTAGTCAGACATGAGCTTAGAGGGTTTGAAAGGTTGTGATAAGTCAGTGCCTGAGTAAAGAACAACCATGGTGGAACACCTTCATCATATGAATGAAACCCACTCCTGGTTACCAACCAAGCTGCAATCTCTTGGGGTATTCAGACACCATTCCAGCTCAGTTTTGGAGTATACATTCCATGGAATATATATTCCAAATCCAGTTATTTTAACCAGATTCCAGCTCTGTTGGTTTGATACATGAGACAGCAAAGCTGTCCTCAGCCCAGACTGAACTGTGATTTTGAGTTCAGTGCTCTTTCCTCTCTCTGATTGTAGCATAAACACAGCCGTCCCCAACCCTGTGAACATACAGAATTTCACAGGCAACAAATGAAAATAATGAGAATCTGCAGTTACAAGCCCAACCCTCAAACAAGAATCATGAAGAAAAAAAAAAAGTTAAAACCTGAAAAACGGTTAAACTTGTCCACAGATACTAGAGGAAAGCACGAACCTTCTGATTTATCTCTTTGCCCTTCCAGACCCTTCTTGCCAGGAAGGTCAGCAGGTTATATACCTTCTGTTGGATTAATCTACAGGAGAGGGAGGGCAGCCAGCCAAGCAAAACCAGATTCTTAAAGGGACACAGCCAACAACAGACTCTACTCCAGCTTTTAGAGCATGTACTTATAAATAAAACCTGTGACCAAAAGCAGTGGGAAAAGACCCAGTTCCTCTGTTTTTCAGTGAGAATATTGGGTGGCAAGAAACAGGTATTTACAGTGTTTCCCCTGCACAGTTATTTTCTTCTGATCCCACAGACCCTTCAAGAACAAATGGGGGCAGAGAAATAAGTAGGATTTTATTAATTTATTTTTATAAAGATAATTCAAAGAGCAGTGAGTGTGCTTGGAGAGAATCTTCTTATACAAACCTCTCTTTTTTTTCCCCCCCTAAGCTGACAAGGTTCTCAGACAAAAAGACCAGTCCTGCTAGTCTGGTACCAATAAGCTTTATTTCAAGGAGATATGGAGACAAATGATCAGCTGAAATGAACTCAGGACACATCAGCAAATCCTTCCTTTCCATTTCACCATACACAGGCTGACATTTCCTCCTCCAGTTAAAGCAGTCCTGGTTACAAGAGATTAGACTTGGCCTGGACATCTGTCATTAATGGTTACCACACTGTTGGAAGGGAGGCACTTTGAGGACTACACTGATTTATTTTCATTTTTACAACAGCAAAGCAGATGCTTCAAAAGCTTCTACCCAGGCTCTGAAAGCCACTGGCACTCATGTCTCAGAAATGCAGAAAAGTAAAACACCTACCCTTTGGCAACCACATTTTAACGAAGGTAAGAACAAGGTAGTTATAAACCTACAACAGAACACAAAAACAGAGCCAGTGACTCAGCCAGTGGCACCAGGAACTGGAAAACCTGCCCCTCCCTAGCAGGAAAATGTCTAATTCATATGGTGTTAAAAACAAAGGGGAGTGACTGCATCATCTCCAGAAAAAGGAGGGCCCGAGGGGCAGGAACAATAAAAACCAAACCTCATCAAACCCTCCCGCACCAAAAAAAAACCTCCCTCAAGAAACCAAAACCCCACCTCCAAACCCTAAAGGACTCTTTCCAATCATCCAGTCTCAGGTCTTGTAATGAGCTCCATGAATGCAAACTCAGGACTTTTTTTACTACTCTCTACAAAGGAACACGTTGGGTATTTATTTAACATAGCAGTTGGCAGAAGTTGGAGAGAGAAAGAGAGAGAGAAGCATCCATTACTGCTAATCTTAATAAATTTGATTGCTCTTCAAAGGAGGATAGAATTGTGTGAAGGTAGAGAATGAAAAGAATGCAGTGTGTGATGTAATAAGTTAATGAAACTTGCAATAATACAGAATGAAGTTTACAAACACTGGCGGGTAGAAACAACTCACTCCGTGGAAAAAGTAATGCAAGGGAAATGAAGAAATAACAAAAAAAAAAAACCGAGATAAAAATCAAGGAAAAAGCACTGCCAGAAGCAGGAGCTAAAGACATGCAAGAGTGAGAAGGCTGAACAAACAAGAAATGCTTCTGCAAAATGACCAATGTGACTTTAATCTGGCTGGGCTCAGATATCACTTCAGGCAACAAAGAGACATGAATCACCTCCAACTCACAGAATATCCGATCTCATTCTGCAGAAGGAATGGATAAACTAAAGAAAGTGAAAAGAGTATCAAACAAATCTATAGGACTAGAATAATAGACATGGAAAAATAGAAAAATATAGTAGCTTGTAAGAATTTAGAAGGTGCAAATGCAGAGAATAAAGGAATCATTTTAGAGAAATAGACAGCAAGGCAAAAACTGTTCCAATAGAGTAAGAACACTTTCCTGGTGGTAAAGGACATTGGGTGATGAAAAAGTTGCCCAAGAAAATTTTTACATAGCGTTTGGGGGGAGTGGAAACTAAACCAAACCCAACAAATGAACACAAGCCAAACCTGAGCTCAAGAGAAAGTGTAATAGATCTTGAAAGAAAGGTAAGACTGAATTTTCACAGAAGGTAATTTCACTGTCACAGGCACTACTGCAGACATGGTCCAAGGAGCCACTTAAGGTGGAGGAAAATGGTGATGTTGGTAAGAAAATATCCCCGTTCTTCCTCCACTGCTCACCCTCCACTCATTGCACACCCTCCTCCAGACACACCAGCGTATGAACACAGGATTAACCTGACTGAAAAATAGATGTGGCTGAAAACTAACTTGCTAAAAGAGAGTGTTACTTTTCATCTGGATCAGCCCCTTGGAAGATACAATCAGGAAAGGACACGTAGTACTAAGGAAGGAAAGCTGTGAATGAACACAACCATCACCCAAAACAGAGATGAAAACAGCATCTCCTGGAAACTACTTTTCAGGAACCCTCTCAAAACTCCACTTGCTGTAGTTGAATTCTGTGAAACAAGTAACTGAGTAAGAAAGGCAACAGCAACTGTGGTTTTATGTAAGCCATGAGCGAGATTAGGTGTCAGGGAGCCCTTTTTCTCTTTAAAGCTTGGCAATACTATTTCCATACTATTTTCCCACACATGTTCTGTAAAACACCATCATTAAAACACTTACCACAGTAATAACCTAAAACACTTTAAAACCATCGGTAGAATTAATTTAAAAAATCCAAAAGATGTAGAAGGAACCGAGACAGCAGAGAAATTCTCATGCACACTTATTTGCTCCCAAAATCACCTCCAAGGGGATACAAACAATGAGAGGACAGTCCAGTTTAGAGATTGATAGACTTTGCTGCATGGCCAAGTTTGAGGGAGGCATCCACAGGGGGAAAACCAGAGTCCTTCAGCATTTAGCAGCCCTAAAAAGAAGCCCCTCTGTACTCACTACAAGACGATCCAGGCTCTTCTCTGTGGTGAGTTAAAAAAAAATCTCTGACTACCAAAAAGCTTTAACTGCACAGGTGATAATACAGCAGCTTCAAACCAGCCCTAGCACTCTGCTTTCCCCCCTTATTCTGTTCCTCTCGCTCCTCCCCGTCACTCTCTGCCCTGTCCCGCTGCCCATTTCCTTCTGCAGGAGAACAATAAAAGCTTTTACATCGACACAGACAGATGGACAGACAGGTGAATGAATGCTCCACTCACTTTGCACGCAGACACCTCAATCAGGTCTTGGGGAAGCCAATCTGTTCCCAGTAATAGGAAAAGAGAAAAAAGAAAATCAGCCCCTAAATCAACCACCTCTTCCACCCAGCCCCCCGCGTTTGGAAAGGATTTTTTGCTGTTTATTTGTAGAGGAGTCGCAAAACGTAACTCTTAAAGGTTACAAAGTAACACGAGTGTAACTTCAGGTTAAACAAAAACAAAATTGACAATTAGTTGTGGTAAGTTCTGAGGGTTTGTTTGGTTTGTTTGTTTTGTGGGTTTTTCTTTAATTTATATATGACTGTTCACTACAAAATACTTTACGGGAGTTCTTAAACGAGTTAAGTTACTTTCTTTCCTCTTACGCAAAAAACAAGCCCCATCTTTAGCATCCTATGCAAGAAATTGTTTAAACGGAATTGTCTACATAAAAGATTAGTCGGGAGAGGTTTTATGTTTGGTTGGTTGTTGTTTGAGGGTTGGTTTGGGGGTTTTTTTGGGGGGTGTTCGGTTTGGTGTTCGGTTGGGGTTTTTTTAATCCTTTCCGAGGGCATGCCACTAAAACTGAACTAACTTCAGAATAACTGAACTGGGAAAACCAATATTCCCTCATCTTTTGGTAAATACTCCGCAACAACCCACACGCCTTCTCACGGATGGACTTCCTTAGGAATTTTTTTGGTTTATTTCTCAAAAAAAAATCTTCCATCATTTACGTTAAAATTTATTACAGAAAGTGCTGCTCCTCCTCTCCACCCTCCCCGACCACTTCTCTACCAATGTTTGGGGGGGTTTTTTTCTTGCAATTTTCAGCCGATGCGAACAAGAGCCCGAGTTCCCGAAGTGCTAGCGCCGGCAGCCACTTCCCGACGGGAGAAGCCGCCGAAGCCTCCATTGAGGATGTTCCCATCGTTTCCTTTGTACGCCTGTGCCTCCTCTTGTCGCACATGACCGGCCCCCAACCCTCCCTTCCAGCCCATCTCCCTTCCAGCCCCGCGTGAAAGCGGCCGTGGAACGGCGTGTCCTGACCTGAGCGAGGCAAGAGCGGCTGCAGTTCCGTGGGGACGGCGGGGACCGGCTTCAAACCCTCCTGCAGCTCCAGGACTTTCTGCCAAAAGAGCACCGAGCGCTGTTACTGCGCGCCTGCCCCTCGCTGCCGCCCGATCCCCACCCCCGAGCCCGCAGGGGTGGGAGCGGGGGTTGGGACAAGGGGGGGAGCGGGCGGGTCAGGCTCCGGTTCTGCATCGCCGCCGCCAAGTCGGAGAGAAAGAAAAGGAAAAAAGAAAAAAAAAAAAAAAAAGTTGGCGAGGAGCTGCTCCGGGGTGGGCCCTCGGGGCTCCCACTGCCCCCGGTCCCGCGAACAATGCCGGGCCAGGCGGGTGGCCCGGGGAGCATGGAATGGGATGGGATGGGATGGAACGGAATGGGATGGGAGCGGAGCGCAGGCACAAAGCGCACACACTCACCTGAGGAGCAGCCGGCGGGACGGCGCGGGGAGGAGGGGGGACGGCTGGGCAGGAGTTTGGGAGGAAAAGGAAGGGTTTTTATTTCCCCTGGAGTTTGAAAGGAGGAAGTGAGGAATGCGAGGAATGAGAGTTGGTATGAAATGAACGCGGCCGAGGGAGGGAGGGAAGGAGGGAGGGAGGGCACTGCCGGCTAACGCAGGGGCTGGGACGGGGCTTTGGGAGGGGACTGGCGAGGGGCGAGGCGGAGTTGGGAACAAAACCCAGCGCGGCCGGGCGGTCTCCGGTGTGTGACCGGGGCGGAGGGAACGCGGGCAATGGCCGGAAGAGGGACCCGCGGGGGCGGGGGAAGGAAACTCCGGGAGCGGGAGAAGGGGGCGGCATGGGAGCGCTGGGAGCGGGCGGGACTCCGGGAAGGGAGAGCAGAAGTTGAAATCGCGGCCGGGAAGGGCTAATCCCAGCCGGGGGAATATCCCTGGGAATGCTGCCGCTTGCCTTGTGCTTTCCCAGGGGCGGGACTGGGACCGGGGTGATCCCTGTGAGCCCGTCCCGTCCCTCCGGCAGCGCGGATTCCAAGCCCTTTAGGGACGTGCCGTGATTTCCTCCCAGCAAAGCTAAACCGCTGCGAAACAAACAACCCCAGCACGGCCGAGTGTTTGTCCCGGGAACATCCCGGCCAGGAAAATACAGCAACGGGATGTCCCCCCTATGGCTCTTCTCAGTCTCACGTCGAAGCTGCTCTTTTCCTCTCTGTTGGCACAAGAACGCCAAGGTGCTGCGCTAGAAAATGTGTTACCGGACTGAGAGCTGCCATAGGGTTGGAATACCACGTTCCCCCAAATAAAAGCAGTAGTAAACCAGCAAAGTTCAGTAAATGTGAGTAAATCCTGGTAGCAGCTTTGGGAATGCAGCTACATCAGCAAAATAAACTTTTTCATGGCTCTGGCAGGTAACTTTTTCATAGATGCCTGGTGTGCGTGTAACTATGTGTAACAGCGTGGTTGGCTTTCTTTAAAACGTCAGTATATTGTAGAAATGAATTAATCAAGGGCTCATGTTTTTAAAGAATGTTAGCTAAAAAAGTTCGTAACTCTTATAAGTTGTAGGGAAAGGACTGAAAACAGACCCTAAATGTGTCCCAAGGCCTCAGAAACCAAATGGCAAATCCAATCAACTTCATAAAAACAAGGTTTTCTTATACAGCTGGAGGAAGTGAGAGCACATACAATATAAACAAGATGATACAAAATTCAATTAAATGATTTTGTGTGGGGGTTTTTTGTTATATAAAGCCCTGCAATGATTTAATTTAGCCACTGTTTCTACTAAGCCCTATTTTACCAAGAGTAGTTTAATAAAAAACATATATGAAAGGTAGTTTGTTTCTCATCACATATACTCACTGTAAATTCTAGGCCAGGTCTCATAATTATGTGACTAAAGTATTGTTTTGCTCCCATTTCCTTGCCAAATCAACGCAGCTCAAAGAGAAGGAATTGAAACCTATTCCTTCCTGTGAATCATCACACAGATTGTTTGCAGGACTCCAGTCAATTGCAGATGGAAACTTACTCAGGAGAATACAAGATTTTTAGTGGTGGGTTGTTCTTTTTTTTTTGTTCATTGGAGGTAATGTGGAAGCAAATTATTCCACTTACAACAGAAAGCAGAGTGAGTTGGGCAAACTTAACAGACTTAATTCCCAAACCCTGTCTATACTCTAGCTGGATAATTTTGAGATGCAGCTTAAAAAATAAAGCCTTTTTTTCAAGGGGTCAATTCAATTTAAAAAACTCCTTTGTTTTCTTCATCATTTTCAGCTCTTTTGTTGCAGCCTTGTGTGGAAATGTTAATTGAATCAAAGTCAATGGTCACAAGTTCCAGCTTCTGGAATACATGTTGCTTTTCTACTCTTCTTCATAACTATTTGTTGGGCCAAATCTCCTGGTCCTAGGGTAACTCAAGGATCTTTCAAGTTCTGAACTAGTTCCAAATTGCAGTTGTGTGTAACAGTTTGACACTGTGGCAGAGAAGCTGAGATTCCTGACTCTGCCAAAGAACTTGATATTCCTCCTACTGTTGTATTAGTTCAGTTCTTGATTCAGAAAAAGTTTTATTGTGCTTCAGCATTTGATTGGGTTCAAATGGAAGGCAGGAAAATGCACTAAGGACCATCTCAAATGCATAACTGGACACTGGGAGAGACATTAAAAACATGGGTCAGCGAAGTGGAGCTGTCTTGAACAAATGGAAACCAAGAACTATAAGGGAAAACTTGAAAACTTGATTATTCCCAGACTTCTCAGTGTATGGAAAAAAAAATCCAGCAACACAAAAAAAGAGAACTGAAAACTATGAAGGAAAGGAGGGAGTAAGAAGAGAGATGAGATTAAAGAAGATGGGAAGAAACTGAGGTAGTATCTCATACAGAAAGAACAAAGAACACACACAAGTGACAGCAAAATCCTTAAAAGAACTCATTGAGAATGAAGGATTTTTCAATATATAAATTAGTTTATTTTCATTTAGATATAAAAGTTATAAATACAATTAATGTAAAACAGTATCTGATAAAGAGCACTGAATCAGTTCATCTCTTCTGTATAATTTGACTGAGAGGCCCTGACAGGATCATTTGATGCCAACAAAAAGCTTGAGGAGCCACTTCTGACAAGCCTAATTGAGTAAAGGGGTGCTACTGTGGCCTTCTGAACACACAGAAAACCATCTCAAATTGGAAATCAGCATTCTACCTTCAGATCATCCCAAAATAACAAAAGGCAGTTTCTTTCACACATTCCTAGTCAGAAAAACAATCAGACAGGTACATAAATTGACTTAATTCTTCTGGAATGGTAGAGGGAATGCAGGACCATCAGCACACCTCAGAAAAGACAACTGGGAAGCACTGCCAGGTCTCACCCCCAGCCTGATGAGCAGGAAGGACACAAAGGCACAAAAGAGATCCATCAGCATTCAAGTTCTCCTCACTCACTGCTTTTCTGATGAGACCATCCCAAGACAATGGCCCACCAGTTAATGCAGAAGGGTCATCTGAGAGATACCTGAGCTGGACTTCTCAGCATCACAGAATTTACAGCTAAATAGAGAGTTTACATGTGACTGCTATATATATTTTTTTTTTCTGGCAATATCAGAAAACGTCTTCACAAAATTCTGTTAATTTGAAAGAGCAAGTGATATCACTGCAAAGACTTCAGAGACCAGAAGCAACATATCTGCTCTTTGCAGCCTGAAACAGTTAGTCTGCTGACAAGGACAACACCCAAAGCTGGAGAACAACTAATTCTTGTCTCAACACAGGGACAGTCTTTTCCAGGATCATCATGGCCATGAAACAGGCAAGACAGGAACTGTTGTCTGCTCCAGGAGGCAGCACATGTGTCCACTACAAGGTCCCCATGTCACACTGATAAGTTCAGGTCATATGAAACAAGAAGCATTCCAGACTCCAGACTGTACATCCAGTATTAAAAATGGAACACTGGAAAGACACATCCCAAAGCCTCGTGATAAAAATACTTTAAACTTACTGATGCCTTGGAAAATACCTGTGATCTCTTTTTGAGGTAACCCCTTCCTATAGTGAGGAGTCAGGTTAAAATTATTTATATAAAATCTACTTTCATGTACCATGACTTGTGATAATCTCACATTAAAAAAAAAAATCTCAATTGGCCACGAACATATTCCTAGAAATGTAGCAAATTTTATGAACAACAGACAATTCCATCACAACACTGCTTTTCAGGAATAGTATTGTGTACTGTTACAATACTACCTTCTGTCAAATTCAGTCAGATTCTATCATCCATTTAGTGTCATTTTAGCAGAAGCAGCAATGAATACAATATCACCATCTGAAAAGGCAGCATGTGAGATTTGATTGTTCTTCATTTGGTAAAAAGACTGTGAAGGGGCAATCAGAATACTGAAGGAGAAATGGACTAACAGCCTTAACAGAGCATCACCTCACAGAGTAGAAGTGTTGTATTAGAGCCAATGTCCTATTCCAGCTATTCTCCTCTTTTAATCTGAATTCATCTGATCAGGAACTCATGAGTAGCATCATCTTTACAGAGAGAGGGGAGGTGCTGGAGTCACTGCCCTGGAGATATTTAAGAGGAGAATGGATGTGGCACTTAATGCCATGGTCTAGTTGGCAAGGTGGTGTTGGGTCAAAGGCTGGACTTGATGATCTCAGAGGTCTTTTCCAACCTAACTGAGATTGTGATTCTGTGATCTCCCAGGCTTTGTGGAAGTTTCAAGGTATTTGAACACTTAGTTGTTATTTTTCTGTCCTAGATGTTCCAAATACTGGGCTTAGCCCATTCTCACAGAGCAAAGATTCTGAAAGCAGAATCAACACCAATGAGTACATTTCTTGTTCTTCCACAATGCTTAGAGAAACTGCTCCCAAGATGATTTACTGTCAACACCCCTAACGCTTTGAGGGCTGGAATTTACTTTCTAATAAGCCTGTAGAGGTCTGTCCTCCATTTCCCTTCCAATATGCTCTTCATTACTACACCTGGGACTCACCAAGGTGTAGCAATGGGAGTGAGTCCCATGTTTCAAGTGTGTTGTCTCTCATTCACAGACCAATTTACTATCAAAGCTGGAGAGTCCAATAGCAAAGGCCTGAAGAGCACAGAGGGGATAATTATAGTCCAGAGTGAACACATCTTCTGCCACACGACCAAACTGCATCACAATGTAGTCAGCTGGGGACAAAACAAAGATTCAGAGAGGAACAATCTCACAGCAAAGTGAAAAGAAAAAAGAAACAAACAAAATCCAACCAAATAAAAGGACAAAACAAAGCCAACACTTGCCCCCCACCCCCAAATCCAAACCCCCAAAAAACCAACCACAAACAAAAACCCACATGTCTGGCAGTCCANTGGTCTAGTTGGCAAGGTGGTGTTGGGTCAAAGGCTGGACTTGATGATCTCAGAGGTCTTTTCCAACCTAACTGAGATTGTGATTCTGTGATCTCCCAGGCTTTGTGGAAGTTTCAAGGTATTTGAACACTTAGTTGTTATTTTTCTGTCCTAGATGTTCCAAATACTGGGCTTAGCCCATTCTCACAGAGCAAAGATTCTGAAAGCAGAATCAACACCAATGAGTACATTTCTTGTTCTTCCACAATGCTTAGAGAAACTGCTCCCAAGATGATTTACTGTCAACACCCCTAACGCTTTGAGGGCTGGAATTTACTTTCTAATAAACCTGTAGAGGTCTGTCCTCCATTTCCCTTCCAATATGCTCTTCATTACTACACCTGGGACTCACCAAGGTGTAGCAATGGGAGTGAGTCCCATGTTTCAAGTGTGTTGTCTCTCATTCACAGACCAATTTACTATCAAAGCTGGAGAGTCCAATAGCAAAGGCCTGAAGAGCACAGAGGGGATAATTATAGTCCAGAGTGAACACATCTTCTGCCACACGACCAAACTGCATCACAATGTAGTCAGCTGGGGACAAAACAAAGATTCAGAGAGGAACAATCTCACAGCAAAGTGAAAAGAAAAAAAATAAACAAAATCCAACCAAATAAAAGGACAAAACAAAGCCAACACTTGCCCCCCACCCCCAAATCCAAACCCCCAAAAAACCAACCACAAACAAAAACCCACATGTCTGGCAGTCCAAAATACACCTTATAAAGGTGTTTCCATCCTTTCCCACCATAGTGGCCTTGAAATGTGTTCTCTAGAGTAGGTGTGCTGTTCTAGAGATGACTTTCCAAAGCTCAGACAACTCACTTTTAGGGCTGAAAGTACTGTTTTAATCCTTCTCCTTCCCTTCAGGAAGCTTGCATTCACTCCCTCTTTTGCTGCAGCAGTGGGGAGCAGTATCTGCACTCACCTCAGAAAAAAGGGAGGCCTTATATCATTTTCTCAGAAGTCCCCAGGAATCCTGAGCTAAATTCCTTCATCCAGGAATGATGTCCTATTCCTCCCAAGCCTCATGAAGTAAATTGGGTTCTCTCTGTTGGAGTAAGTCCCACACACACTCAAACAGACACTTACGGTCGTTGTCGTGGACAATCTGGAAGTTCTTCACTGAGGCCTGAGTGACTCTGCCATGGAAGTTCAAAACATAGGATTGAGTGTCATCATTCCAGACTGGAGCCTTGTTGTGCAACTCAATGAGGTTCTCTAAATTTTTGTTCTGCCATTTTGACAGCAGACCCTCGTGTTCCTGTTGAGAAAGAAGAAATACATTTCTCAGATTTGAAATGGCTCTGCTTTTGAGTGCTGTCTCTCTCCTGTGTGCACTCTGCCACTTGAAGGTCATTCCCTCTTTCTTGAAAGACAATGACAGCACTTAAACTCAGTCCAACTGAAAATTTATTGCAAGATCCAGGACCTGTTGTGTAGGTCTGATTGATAGGGCTATAATACCTGCTTTAGTGTTATATATAGATATAGATATAAGTGAATTTTTGAGGATAACTAAACTGAGTAAGTTTTATTTAGGTTATTTTATATTTTATCTTTATTTACTTTTTAAAGGTGTTCCATTTTCTAGCCTAAAACACTGGCCATGTCTTAGCTGGCACCAGTTCTTTCTGCTTTTTGGTCTTCTATCACATCAAGCATAAAACCCACATTAAGGGAACTGAGCATTTTTGGTCATATACCTCAATATACCTTCAGATACAGCTCTGTAAGTTTTTTCTACAATGCCCTGCACATGTATGAGAAATACCCCACAAATAGCCACAGAATCACAGAATTAACTAAATGGGAAAAGACCTTTGAGAGCATCAAGTCCAATCTATCCCCTAACACCATCCCATCCATCAGTACCCAGGTCCCTTTGTGCCTGGCTGCTCTCCAGCCACTCTGTCCCCAGCCTGGGGGGCTGCAGGGGGTTGTTGTGACCAAAGCAGCACTTAAAATTTGTTAAATCTCATCCCACTGGACTCTGCCCATCTCTCCAGCCTGCCAAGACCCCTCTGCAGAACTCACATTTCGTGGACGGATGGGAATCCTTTTATGATTCATATTCATTCCTGGAATGATCACAGACATTTTTCTGGGACCCTTGAATCCTAAGATATTGGTTTCCTGAAAGACAAGGAAAAATACTATTCTCAGTAAATAATATACTCCATCTCAAAGGAGGAAAGACAGTAGAACTCAGCTTGTGTCCACATTTGTACTAATTTTCAGAGTTTTGCTGGCTACAACTGTAGTAGCAGTTATTTCACTTCAACTGTGTGATTTTTCCAGAGTACTGCAGGAAACTGCTGCAAGTGGATTGAGTACAAAAAAAGCAAAGGAAAAAAAAGTTTTGGTATTCTCAAATCATATATTTAATAATGTCAGCCAAAATCCAATGGTCCATTTAAAGTGTTCAGTAACAATGTCAGGGCTAACCTTTAAAATTCCCAAAGACCAATTAAAAAGCCAGGATCTTTTAGAAGTACTGAATTGATTGATAGAAGTGATACAGCTTCTTCTAACATTTTTGCACATTTTGCAGACACAAAGGTCTCCAGAGTTGCAACCTCTTATTATTTCACTTCAGAAAATCTAGGGGCATTGAGGGTACTGATTTTATTCTTATATAAACTCTAAAAACTTCTAGCAGATAAGTTCAGAATTTTGAAAAGCTGTGCTCATATTAACTGCTGTGCTCATTTTAACACCTTGCTGTGCCCAACTAAGTAGAGAACTGAAGAATACTCTACAAAGAAAATATTCAGTACTAATTATCTAAACAAGATAGTAGATTTTTTTCCCCAAGTGCCATAAAGATCATCAGCAAAACCAAAAAATCAAGATGATGCTCCATTAAGCAAATACATCTTTAAATTTCTGCTGCCATACCTGTGAGGGGAAGTAAAAAAATCGTCTACTTGACAGCCATCATTTTGTAGAGAACCTCAAGTTTTGCTCAAATTGAAGGACTGGAACATGAAACAATGCAAGACAAAAACACCAACCTAATTCTAGAGTGTCCTCAAGTGTCTCCTCACTCTGAAGTCTTGACTGAGTTGATTCACAAGTCAAGAAGAGAATTTCTCTACTTTAGAGCTAGTGAACCATGATTTCCCCAAGAACCACATCATTACCAACAACAAGCTGCTACTGAAATAATACCAGCTCCCTCCTACCCCATCAAATGCCTTTGGTGATGCAAAAAATAATTCTACTTCCCAAGGTACTCCCTGTTTCCTCAGTAACCAGGCACAAAGAAGGGGCAAAAAGGGAGAGGCAGTACTTACATAACAAATAGCTGCAAGCTCCTGTCTTGTGTGAGCCTTTTCCACTAGACTTTGTGCCTTGACTGGGTTAACTCCATGGTCATAGACTGTAAATTTAGTTCCCATGAGGTTGGACCTAATGTCAGGTTATGGAAAAACAGAGAAAGGGAGGCATTGGTGGAAAGTTTTGTCCTCTTCTCAAGGTATTTGTACAGCACAGCAAAACCACACATCACCTGCCATCTGAATCTTGATAGCAGACTGCCAGTCAATGAAAATGAAAAGCCTATCTCACTTGTTTATAGTTTTTATCTGTGATTCTCACCTGAGTTTTCCAATGAAACTTTCCCCTTTCCGGGATAAATCCGTTGGGTCAACTGATATGAGGTAATTGGATGTTTTGCTCTTCTTTCTTTTTCTCCCTGCAAGAAGGAATGTCTGGAAATACAAAACTTTGATCAAGACTAGTGCTTGGTAAGAATGCAGAGGCTCTGTAAGGCACTGCTATCCAAACTGTTACCTCTCCTTTTCCCACATCCACTTCCCTTTTTGTTCTGTGCTGACATTACTGTCTCTACAATTTTGATCTCTTCCAAAGTGCACTCCCTGAAATCCTGCTTCTCCAACCAGCTCACTTGGCAGCCTAAATTTAAAAAAACTTTAAAACATCCTTTTCTTCTGAGGCAGTTCAGCCTTCCTGGTCTTTTTTAACTTCATTCTATTATGGCTTTTAAACCTGCTGATTCCCTCCTCAGTGCCTTGGTCAAATATAACCCGCCCTCAACTGCACGATGGCTTTCCCCAGGTACCAGTTTCTTATCAGAAGCTCTCCCTTGCACCAAAAATATTCTGTGCTAGAACTATGACAGCCAAGACAACGTGTGCTGCTTCCAGTACCTTTCTGTTGTCATCCCTTTCCAGGTGCATGTAGTAAGTAGGGAAGAGGCCTCTGTCCATCCCCTTCTTATCTCTAGTGATTCGACACTTGACACTAATGCCACGAGGTGCAGGACGCAGTGCAAAATCCTCCAGGTTCTCTACTTCTCCCAGCTGTGCCTCTGCCTGAGGGGATGAACTACAGGAAGCACCTGTTTCCTGTGGGAAGAAGAATCATATTGGCAAATTAATATCGGATTAGAGACTCTGGTATTCCCCGAGAATATAAAAGTTTGTTGAAACACAAGGTATATCCACAAGATACAGAGGAAAGGAAGGTTAAACAAGATACCACCTGGAATTTTACAAGATAGTGAGACATGCTGTCATAATCAGGAGCAAGACTTGGGCAGACAAGCACACTGTCTTGCATCTGTTTGCATGCATTTGATGCCTTTTACCCCCTTTAATCCCTGTTTTCCCATGTTTATTACCCCCTGATCCACCTTGACACCTTTCTTTTCCCTCCTAAGTTCTTCCCCCTAAACACCCAGCAAAAAGTTTGTCCAAGCCCCAGCATTCTCTGTTCCATCCCAAATTTCTGTTCGTCTTTGCATCCCACCAAAAACGCTGTAATCCTCCAGGAAGTGACCCCTCTTAAATCTGCATGGCATTTCAGATCTCCTCTGAGTCATTTTGGTGCATTTTGCACCACAGACAATGGCTCGATGTGTCTCCTTTGAGGGCCATAGTGCTGATTCACCGTGTTCCCATCTTCACGGATTAGAGCAGCACTTGGAATCCTCCACCCACCATTGTTCCTTTGATCACTGCCAGATCTTTGTGTTTAACAGCCCCCCAGTCAGATATCCTGACAATCACGACCTTCCTCTGCCTTCAGGGATTCATATATTGGCTACTGGAGTTGCAACTAGTGTATTTTAGCTCAGTGCTCAAGGGCTCAGTACTAAAACCAAGCATGTGCCCAGCGCTTATCAGAAATGGATTTTGAGACACTTACTGCAAAAGATTTCCCACTGGATGCAGAACTAGGCCTCTCAGATTCAGGGTGTGGTGAAGGAGACACTGCTCTCTTATCAGCCTCTTCCTCTTCTGTGTCCTCCTCATCAAAATTCAAACTGTCCGAAATTCCTGTGAAAACACAGGATCAAGCATGTAATCTCTGAAAGAAGGTGTCATGAGTTCATGGCATCACTGATTTGTATAAGATTCTTGAATAGCTGTTCACTCTCTTAATTAATTTCTCTTGTTTCAACTGCTGATTTTTTTCATGTGCTATATTCCTGAGCCTTGTAAAACAAAACAGTGATATTTTGTAGCTGTCACTGTGTAGATAATTAAGCAGCTGACAAGCTTTTATTCACTTTTAAAATGGAAGTTCCAGGACATATTAATTTAGTCTTAACCTAAGCACAGTTACATAGAGATGACTGTGAGTATGTAACTAAAATAATTTATAGAGAGCTGTACACATCACTGGTGTTTCCTTACCCTTGGAANTGATATTTTGTAGCTGTCACTGTGTAGATAATTAAGCAGCTGACAAGCTTTTATTCACTTTTAAAAATGGAAGTTCCAGGACATATTAATTTATTCTTAACCTAAGAACAGTTACATAGAGATGACTGTGAGTATGTAACTAAAATAATTTATAAAGAGCTGTACACATCACTGGTGTTTCCTTACCCTTGGAACCACACCATTTTCTTCTTTGATTCCACTTTTTAATTTGGCTGCAGAATGGAAAAGCACATAAAGCACTATAGAAAATAAACACACTCAGCCTGCTAAGCTGAATTATTTTCTGAGGGACAATGTTATGACAGTGCTCCAACATGGCACTGCATTGAAGGGGCACTGCTGGAAGTCTCAGATAAAACAGAAAGATCTAGTCTTAACAACCTGTCAGTAAACTTCCCAAAGGACATTTGGGAAGAGGAAAGGCGTCAACCCTGGTACTGCTGCCAACTTCAAAATTCACTGTTTATGTTCTACCATCATTAATTTCCCCTGAAGTTACTGGATATTCTCTCCTGCTTCCTTTCCTGACTCCTGTGTAATGTTGCTATCTGAAAACTAGCTGAGAGTTCCTCTGTATAGGGGAGTACTTCAATATATAAAGGGTATTGGAAATATTCTGGGAGACAAGCTCTGCAAAATAAAAACAAGCTCTGTACTACATTAAACACCAGCCAATACTTTGCTGCAAAGTGCTTAGGCTGCATGAAATAAAAGAAAAGTTTCCTGTAGGACTGGCAGCAGCTTAGCAGATAGAGCTTGACACTCCACTAGGAAACTACTCAATGGGATGTAATTATTGAATAAAAAAATGTAAAAATGTTGATTGTGACTCAGGAAAAACACCTTTCCTGTTAATGTCCTAAAGAATTAAACCACAGCACTTACTGCCTATAGACAGTTATGTAGTTGTGAAAGTATTAAAAGAATCCTATCCAGATATATCTGGAACATAAATACACCAAACTTTAGCAAAATCTGAAGCATTTTGTCAGCAACTCCCTTGCAAAGGCCAGAAATTTTTCCAGCCCATTGAGAAACCCTTAGAACACAACTGGTATATTCCAACTCACACCACAAGAAGGAGCTGCAGTAATGCTCTTCCACATGTGCATTTAAAAGTGACATCCTACAGACACTTGTTTCATGATTCCTCTTACTTTTTAGGTTTCTTGATGCTACTGAAAAAATATTATCAAAGTAGAAGAGCCCTGAAAAACACATTTGCTCATTATTAACTCTTACCTCGTTTCTGTAAGATTTCTTGCAGATCTGGCTTGCCTGCTGTGTCTGTTTGAGCCTCTCCATCATTTTCCTTGTCTGTATTTTCTTCTGTTCCAGCAGATCCAACTGAGAGAGTTTGAAGCTTGGTCCCCAAATCTTGCACTTCTGATTTCAGGAAAGCAGCTGGTCCATCAATGCCTGCAGGCCAAAATGAAACAGAATTCTAAAATCTCTTTTTTTTTCAGCTAAAGATGCATCTCAGGATGGCAGTTCTTTTCATCTCATTGGGGTGTTAAAATTCTACTCTGCATATTAATCAAGAGAGTCTTAAGGCTTCAATACTGTATTTCTTTCCACTCCCAAAAGGATGGTCACTATTTTACTGCAATGTTTTGGGACCACCAAGGTATTGCCTTTGGCCCTGATACCACCTTGTGCTTGTGACTTTGTGGACCCCTGTATCTTGTTTGTCATGTTTCAGCTTCACTGAAGCCCACAGAAAACCACAGATGAGGCAAAACCCATCAAGAACCTACATCAGTGTTCATAACACTTTTCTTTTGCTCTTCTCTGCTTTATCATTCAGTACATGCAATCCTGAGATGGGATAAGCCATGACACATGAGGAAAAGTACAAGCAGTCACTATGAAACTCCTTTCTTTTCTTTGTCCTAGAAAAGATTGTCCTAAGAAAAGATTTTTTTTTACTTTAGATTTGTATCTCCCTACCTTTATAGAAGTCCCTAGTCCATTTCTAGAGTTCTTGTACCTGTAAGGGAGAGATTACTCGAGGGCACATGAAGATTTCCAGCTGTCACAAAATTCGAGGTGAGATTTTTGTCTGCTTTTGCAGTTTAGTGTTGCTCAACCACACCATATCAACAATCCTTCTTCTGTACATGTAATCAATCTCCTTTACTGCCTGATCACTGCCACAGCAATGTCAGTGCCCATCTGTAATTAGGCTCATTACTTACCATGCAAAATAACATCACTGTGGGCAGGGGCAGGAGTTTCTACTAAAGGAGTCTGTTCCTCACAGCCTTTGGGCTTCGACCTGCGCAGCTTTGCCTCAGGATTTGGCTGCACCATCAACGGATCAAGACGTTTCTTCCTCTGCTTCTTCTCTAGAAGAGCCCTCTGTGGAATAAAGGAGAGCATGAAAGATGAGTAACCACATCCAGAGAGGCAGAAACAATGCCTCAGACATTGGCAGTGACAGGTCACTGACCAGAACCTCAAAGAAACCTGAAATATTCTTGTAATCTCAAAGCAAAGAGTTCCCAGAAATCAATGTTGAGAGATGAGACAGAGGGCAGACAAAAAATAAACAACATTAATCAAAATAGGAATGATCCACACCTTAAAAAATGATACATTAGTTTTTCAAGGTACATATACATCTGGTATTTATCATTTCCTACTAAACAAGAATAGAAACAACCTCTAGACTTAAATCAAGGCAAATGGGGACATTGCACCATTTTAAAGACAGAAAAAGAAGGAATTTGTGCAAACAATGTGCAATCTCCTTCCTGGAGATGCAGTTTATCCACAGCTGCCTCACCTGAACACCCCCCAAAGTTGTTTTTGGTGACAGAAACCATTTCTCCATCAAATTATTTGCAGTCTCAATGGACCTGTCAGATAAAGGAGTCCCAACAATTCAATCCACATGAGACACAGACACCTTTGGAGCCCTTTCCTCTCCTGTTATTCTTTTTCTCTTGCTGGTTCTTTCCTCTCCTATTAGGCTTTTTATTTCAAGTGAGATTAGTTCCTCAGGCAACCTCTCCCTGAGGAATTCCAGCACAACTCAGCCCTGGGTTCATTATTTTTTCTGCTTGTTTCATTTATCTGAAAACGACCATCCTCAAAAAGAAAAACCAAACAAAAAGCCCCAAGAAACAAACAACATGCAAAAAGCAAATATACAAAAATATACAAAATATATACAAATATACAAAAACCCTGAACAATCAAGTCTAAAAAAAACAAAACAACAAAAAAAGTCCAAAATATTTTTCCTTGTCCTTCACTTATTCACGTTATTATTTGTCACTAAATGCTCTTGTACTGGTTACTTGAAATAATGATTTCTGCTTTTTAATAAAATTTTTGTTTGTTTTTGAACAAGTGTTACTTGATAACACTTTACCTGGCAGCTAAAGGACTACCTCAGCTTCCAGAAATATGACCAAAAATGAGTTTTATCCCTTGACTCCAAAGCATGAAAAATAAATATATCAAACACACCAAATCTACTAACAAAAAAATAATTAAAATCTTCAAAGAAAAAGGGTAGCAATGACTTCTTTAGACCAACCATTTTTAGCCTCCAGAGGGCTGTTCATGTTCCCATATTTATTTTTTAGCAGCTTCAGCACCAACATTTACCTGATTCTGTAGTTTCAGCTGTCGTAGCTTCAGAGTTTCATCCTCAAAGACACTGGGAAAGGGAAAGAAATAATTCAATTAACCACTGCCATTAAAACAGTTTCCATGACAAGGGCACAGGGTATTCTCAGACTCCAACCTAGAAAAAGTAATGTCTGGCAGTTGTTTTTATCTCACAACAAGACCAAGATAGAAAATAAAACATGACCTTGAAAAGATCTTGTTTCTGAAAACTCCTCACAGTGCCCTGCAATGTGCAGTGTCTTGGGCAAAGGTGATGGAAAGGACCAACTTTGGCCAAGCCTGGAAAATTTCTGAACACTCAAAATGTTCCTTTTCTTCTCACTGACTTCAGAAACAGATGATTTTTTGTCTCAAAGCCATCTGTGACCAACAGCAGCTTTATGGACACATTCTTAGACACAAAAGTGTCCTGAGGAGATTCAAGCCACTCTTTGTGGTTTTGATAATAACTTCTCACATTTCTACTCAAATCTGAATCAGCCTGGGATGCATTTCACAAGCAGAAATTAAAGTGTTGCCACGGGAATATGTAATGAATTTATTATAGAATTTATTTGGTCTTTCTTAACCATTTTTGGGATGTCAAACAGAGGGAACTCACAAATTATTAACAGATATTCATAAGTGCAATTAAGGCTTCCTTTTTATATAGTTTATTTCCCTTTCTGTGAAGGAGTCACACCACATCTACTGACAGTTCTTTCAGAATGGACACAGTGTTTCTCAACACCACTGCAATTCTGGCACTACAAAATGCATTTTTTCATTAACACTGTGACTAATTAACCATTGGGATAATCCACAGGTAACTCAGAGAGCTCTGGATTTTCCACAGAAAACAAGGGGGTTTAATATCCAAGTTTGAGTATCATGATGTTAAAAATGTCATAGAATCAGGCCATGGTTTGCCTCAGATTTCAGGGGTGGTTATCCCAGAGAATGAAGTTCCCTCTATAAACTGACTCTGGAAGGTAAAAAAAAAGAATAAAAGGGCTCATGGATGAGTTTTGGAAGGAATTGAGTGCAATCAGTGTGCAAAGAGGTGAAGCCTCCAGGATTCTAAAAATTCCAAGTTCGGAGTCAGAACCCAAAAAATAACAAGACTTAAGGACCCGTTTTTAAAGCCGTGCACTTTTTTATTCAGGTTCTCACAGTCTGGTTCTGTTACTTCAGAAAGTTAAAAACCGGGCAGTTTGTTAAACACAAACTGGGGTGTGGGAGGGAAGCAGCTGCCACAATCCTGTGGTCACCAAGATTTTTGGGAATCTTTTCCAGGGCTGGCACAGAACCATCAGCTCTCACCGTCTGCAGAGAGGGACCCTTCCTTACCCTACTGCCGCTTTTCCTCTGCAAACAAAATGACAAAATGTAACGATGTGTGTATGAAATAAACACTGTTTCTCTTCTCACTGCTGGAAGTTTATTCCTCTCTTTACTCGCTTTGCTTCTCCCCGTCCAAACATGAGGCAAAAAGAGCCTTCCCTGTGTTTTCTGCAATCACACGATCCCGTCACAACCCATTTTATTCATATTTAAATTTCAAACCATTTCGGTTTTCGGCTACCCGAGTGCCACGGGCATAAAGTCTTCCCCAAACCCCCCTCTCTCCACAGATCGTGGCTGCTTTCCCTGTTAATATTCCTGTTAATATTCCCACTGTTAAATCCCCCCCTACCCCGGCCCTTCCACCTCCCCCTGGCACCGGGATTGTGTCACCGCATCTCCCCCGAGCTCCGCCCGCACCACAAAAACCCAGACCCCACCAAAAAAAAAAGCCGTTTAATCCTCTACAG
>VYZS01015500.1:4920-20793 GCA_013400695.1 Neodrepanis coruscans
GCACTGATTTCTGCTCTCTGGTGGTGACTGGCAAGACCTGAGGTAATGGCCTGAACTTGTATCAGGGAGGTTTTTCAATTGGATATTACAAAAAGGTTCTTAACCCAGATGATGGTTGCCACCAAAGCAGGCTCCTCAGGGAAGTGGTCACACCAAGCCTGTCTGAGTTCAAGAAGCATTTGGACAATTCCGACAGGCACATGTGACTCTTGGGGCTGTCCTGTGCAGGGCCAGGAGTTAGACTTTGATGGTCCTTGTCAGTCCCTTCCAACTTGAAAAACTCTGTGATTCTGAGAAACTCTAAGAAGATGCTTTCTGAACTTCGACCAGTCACTTGCTCACTGTGCCAGGCTCTCAAAATCCTCCTTTTACATTCCTCCCACACCACCAAGAAAAGGAATGCAGGTCAGATGTACTAAACTCTAGGGAGCTACAGAATAATCCAATAACTGCAGTAAGTGCTATCATCTGCCACTGGCCTCATAGAAATTTGTAAATAGAGGCCTTAAAGTAGTCAGATCTGCGGAGATGGGAGCCAGTCAATAACATTTCACTCTACTTATCTCCCCCAGCTAACCCCACAGGTGAGGTGGCAGGAGCTGGACCATTTCTGGCACTATAGGCATTGTTTATATCTAAAAAACCCCAACTTTCTACACTCCTGTGAGTGGCTTTGGAGAATTACTGGTTGTATCCAGAGTTTCATCCAGAATTTCATCCAGAGCTCTTAAGCTTCACATGCATAAATCATTATTTCTATAAGCAACAACATCATATAATCTGTTGATTGTCTCTGTTCAAAGCATCAGCCTACAGATCTAAGAAGTAGGTTTGGGTTCTTTTCTTGACACATATTTGGAACAAAGATGCTTTCCTGAAAATAATGCATAACAGGGAAGAAAAAAAGACCTAAAAATTAAATCAATCTCATTAATTAAAATGATACGAAGGGGGATTTGCTTGATTGTTCTGTGCATTGGTTTTTTTTAAGTTTGTTACCAAGTATTTTCTTCCTGGATTCAGGTGACAGTAAAGAAAATAGAAGATCTTTCAATCATTCCATTTTTGGAGGCTGAGGAAAGAGCCTTAATCCCACACAAAACAGGTTATACAGCTAATGTGTTGGAAGTTCAACTACTTCAGCATGAGACACATGAGGACAACAGCTTTAAAAAACATCTAGTACAAACTTCAATGCTCTTTTTTTTTCTCCCTGCTTCAAAGAACAAATAGTTTCTGAAATGGTCAGGAGGTCAGAAATGTCTCACTCCAAAGAGGAATGAGATAAATAACTCATAAAACAATTTGATTTTGCAAATCAATTTACACTTAGAGCCAGCTCAAACTGGAATTTACGAAAGCACTGTGTCAGTACATTCTATTCAATAAGAACTGCCTAAGGAAAGGTGAATAGAAGTTGAGGGAGGGGAGAATAATCCAAGTGAAAACAATACAAAGGTTCCAGCTCTGATAGATCAACTGCAAGAATGCATTTTCTAAAAGCAAGTTGAAAGAAGCAAATCAGAACTAATATTAAATCCTTTTTTGAACAAGTCAGGAACTAGAAGTCTAAGGGCTAGAGACAGTCACTGCAAAGACCTTGTCCTCCAAGACCAGCTAAAGGAATTCTTTGCATCAGTGATTACAATGGGGGGAGGGAAGTATTTCTGCATGTTTGTGCGTGCACATGTGTATAAAACACTGAAGCATCTGAAGCTGCTAGTATAAATAGAGGTTAGGTAGAGGTTATGGAAGATTTTAACAGGATGAGCAGCAAGGCTCCAGGATGAGGTAGGAAACTATTCAAGCATTTCAAAGAAACTTGAGGGTCAGATACCCAAATGACTCCTAGAATGCATAATCTCTTCTATGAAACTCCTTTGTTTCTAGAGCACTGCATGTAGTTAAGAGTGACACCTATTTTTAAATAGCATACCCCGTGGAATTTTGCAGAGCTAAAGGTATGCACATCTATACCACACAAATTAATAAAAATTATGGGTAAAAAAAAAAGGAAAAAAAATCACATTTATCCAAGTGTCCACTAATTCTATTTGGAAGAAGTACATGGCTTATGTAAAAGAACATTCAACCTTACAATACTGCATGTTCTTAGGGAGAGAAGAAAAACTTAATTCTAGGAAACTAACCTGAGATTCATGGCTTTCAAGCTCAGCTATAGAAAAGGGCCTCACTCTCAAGAAGACTTTCAAAGGCTGATATACCTATTTAATAAAAAAAAAAAAAAAAGACAAAGCCTACTGTTATAATTGTCATTTTTTAAACAGAACAGTCCCAAATCAGTCATATCAGCATACATATCTGATGAGTATTTCCTATATTATTTTAATGGCTCACTTTGTCATTCCTTGTGAAGTTCAGACTCCAGGCATTCATTTCCTTCTTCCCCTCTTACTGTCCTTAAGTAACCCCTTTTGTCGTGTGTCCCGTCCCGTTCCCCTCCCCTTTAGTGTTCTTTCACAACAAAGCCAGTATTTTGATTTTAAAAGACCACACTGTGAGAGGCATAAACTGCACTGCTTCCACCTTCTGGTCTCCCTCTGTATTGAATTCAAACTGTGTTTTCTAGCAGCTACTAAACAGTACTGCACTTCCATTTTGTATGGGGCTTGTTCAATTAACAGTTTGACACACTCTTAGCCTCAAGAGACCACTTCCTTGCCACCATCCAGGCACCAGTCCCCCCTCTTCCTCAAAGTAACAACCACGAAGCAGTTCTTAGTTGTTAAGGCAGGCTTTTCCATCGCCTAACCATTCCACAATAGTCTCCCCAGCCAGGCAAAGCAACAATAGCAATAGGAGCCTTTTTAGAGGGATCCTAGCTTTCCTTCCTTTCTCACAGAGCTTCAAAGTCTTTTCATTCGGCAGGTGGATTTACCATATCCCTCCCACAACTCCGCTAATCATTCAAAATGAAGTCACCTGAGGGAACGTCATCCAGGAAACCTACCACTCTAAAAAAACAGAGATTGCTACACTATCTTCTGCTTTTTTCTGGTTTAGAGGGTTTTATTTCCAGGCATCTAAGAAGCTTTCAGCACTGGTCCATATACTTTTTCAGCTTACTAAAAAGAACTGTACAGTATCATTATATTCAAAGTGTAATCACTGAAGTTCTTGACTCTTTTCTCAAAAGTTTGGCACATCACATAGCATTGACCATCTGCATTTCATACTGGCTACGACCTGTGTGTAAGCAATGAGAAAAGAGCAGAAGAGTCAAACACATCTGAGGGGCAGGAGTACAGCAGTTCTTATCAAAGAAACAGTTCTCAGGAAAAAAAAAAAATCAAAAAAAACCCTAACTCAACAAAAAACCCGGCATGACCAGAAGACATCTTGTAAAACCAATCCACACCTGCTGATCCTCTGTATTAGGCAATACTGTTGACTCCAAGGGTGAAGGTTTACCCTCTACATTCAGAAAAGAAACGGATTCCAACACATCAGATACTTCTGCGGAAACATAGTTTCTCTCCTCAACATCCATTGTTCCGTGCAAAAGAACTTGTAAAGAAAAAAAAAAAGCATGAAAGCCCATAATTTTCCCAGAGAACAGATAAAAATACACACGGAGCAAAACACAGGTGTGGGCAGCTCGTATATAAACAAGCACTTCCTGAGGAAGACAAGACCATCTAGAGAAGTTTGGGAGGATGAAGGAACCTTAAAAAAAAAAAAACAACAAAAAAAAAACCCAACCGACAGGTTATCCCAGGAAATACACCAGGGAAAGCCCGCTAAGAGCCCCAGCCGGGCACTGCTCTCTCCCCCCGTTCCCAGGGACCGATCCCTCTCTGTCTCCAGGGCAGCGCCGCTACCTTGGCGCGCGCGGGAATCCGCGAGGCGCGTCCGCGCAGGGGAAGTATTTTGGGCGGGGTAAGGCGGGCGCTGATTGGCCAGAGGTGGGCGGGGGGCGGAGCTGTGGTGACGACAGGCCCGGCAGGGGCCGCTGTCGCCCAGCGCGAGACTGCGGAGGCTCCGAGGGAGGGAAGGAGCGGGAACGGCGGGGACGGGACGGGACGGGCACGGAGGGGGCAGCGCGTGCTCGTGGCGCAGGATTTGTTCCTCGCCCTCAGTAACGCAGGGCGGTAAAGGGAGGTTTGAACGGACAGCGGCAGCTCGGCGGACAGAGGATGAAGCGGTGTCCTGCTTGACAGGGAGCAGTGCCGAGGAGGGAAGGAGTTGGGAGGGGAGGGGGAAGGAGTGACGCGTGGAAACCTAAATGTTTCCATCCAAACAAGTTACATAAAGTTATCGTGGGTGTTACGTAACCGTTTCGACAGTCCCGCGGTGTTGTCGTAAACCAACCAGAAAACAAACAAACAAACAAACAAAAAATCACAAAACGTTCAGGTCACGCAAAAGCCGTGAGTGGGACGGGTCGGGAACCGCGTGCCTCAGGGAGCGGGAGATGAGCCCCACTGCGGGACGGGACCTGCTGCCTGCCGAGGGAACTCCACGGCAGCTTCTGCTCCATCACCTTCCACGGGCAAACGATCTGCTTTCCTGGTAACGAGTGGAAAGTTTCCACGTATGAGCCCATCTGTCCATACAACTGGGCAGGCCAGCAGTGTTTCTGCACACTACAAGCCTCAGGCACAAAGGTAAAGTTGTATTTGTGCTCAAGGTAAGTTGAGAGACAGAGGTGAAGAGAAAGATGCGCACTCAAAGGACCACAGAAAACGGTAGTCTTTGAAGTGCCACAGCTGCTCAAACAACATAGGACTTCGGGTCATCAAGAAGCACCGTGTAAGTCAGAGGTACAGCTGGAAAGCTATTTCATAGCAACAGAGTTTGACCAACAGGAAAGACCAAAGACAGAACTGATGTCAAAGCCAGCCAGCTCTCCCTAGATCCATCTAAGAGCTTTCAGAGGGCTATGAAGTCAAGCAGAGAAGATTGCCTGGGCAGAAGTTAATAGCTAACTGTACACAGAGGCCAGCGAGCTCCAGCTCCTACCTGTTTGCCCATTTATCCCCATAAAATGCAGATAATTTTAAAACCATGGTGTTTGTCAGCCAGCTCTTATTTATAATGTGTTAGCAGAAATAGGACTTTTAGGAAGACACGGGTCTTTTGTTTCAGGTTCTTTTTTTCCCCCTCTGCTCACAGTTCTTTGGGGTATTTCCCAAGGAAGCAGACTTGACACATTCTGTACACATTAACTCAGTTTCTCACCTCTCCCTGCTACTAAAGCTTTCAAGCCTGCTAACTATGTGGTTAGAATCCTTCTAAGGCTGTACATTTAATCAAATAGAAAGACTTGAATACTTTAAGAAAGCTCAAGCTTTGGCCAGTGTTTTAGGTCTTGGTAAATGTAAATGGGACCTCAAACTATAAACCTCCACTTAATCAGAATTCAAGTTCTCTCCTCTGCTTGAAGCAGAAGCAGCAACTTGATCTTAAACATACTAAATGAAACTGGTTTCTTTCATTTAATTCTGGGCTTTCTTTGCTTTGTTGGTTTAAGAATTAATCATACCTCCTTTAATTAAGAGGCCCAAGTAGCAGCAATGAAAATGGCTGTTTTGTTGCTTTTAATATGAAGCTTACTTTTAACATTAAATATGGAAATCTAACCCTGAAAAGACTAACTACAGAGTTCCACAGATTAGTTTTGGGACACTCCATGCAAGTCCAAAGAATGAACTTGCTAAATTCAATGTATTCAAAAATTATGAGGTTTTACAAGTAGCATTCTCAGGATCCTTTGACTGTGACATGTGTGGAAAACAACATAGCCAGGTAAGCTGTTAGCTCTGTCTTGCATAGCAAGAACCAAGAACTGAAAACTCAGTAATTTATCTAAACATAAATTTTAATGCTACTGCTTGTCTGGTGTAGATTAAGACTTCAGCCAAAGTTAAACCCTTTATGAAAAATGTATTTTTAATAACTTAAGTGCTGCATGACCATACAGTCACCAACCTCCAATGAAACCATGATGCCCAAGTTTAATTTTTTGATGTTTATAGATAGAATATTCTTCCTTAAATACACACAATCCTCTCACACATTTTATTAATAAACTCTGTTGTCTTTCTACATGAAAATCATCACAGGGCTACCTCTCAGCACACATACAAAAACAAACCAATGAAAATTTGTAAATCAACTTTATTCGACAATGACCACCATTTAGGCATCGGCAATAGTAACTTCAACTTCTACACCTGGTTCAATGCTGATGGAAGTGATCTGCTTCACGATCTCAGAAGGGCTGTGTAAGTCAATGAGCCGCTTATGGATACGCATTTGGAAACGATCCCAGGTCTTGGAACCTTCACCACAAGGTGTCTTCCTGGTAGTGATTCGCAGGGTCTGACAAGTCAAACACAAGGCATTTAGCTGCTGCACAGAGAGGAGTAATCTACAGTCATGACCACCTCAGTGATCTAAAAATACTGTATGTTAACCATGTCTTTAGAAAATTACCTTAAGTTATAGTCTACTGATGTTAGCACTCCTTCCCTACATATTTAATGTCATTTTAAAAAAAGATTCATGATAGAAATAAATTGAACAGAAATGCTCCTTCTATATTGAACAAGTTTTGCGTTAGACAGTCACCTTAGATGTCAAAGCAACTTGTGAAATCATTATCTGTTTACAGTGGATTGCCCTTAGTTTAGTATTACTGCTTTTCATCTTGCCAGTTTGTTTTTTTTTAAAGAAAGTGTTTTAAGTGCATAGTTGCAGAAAAAAACTTTTAAGACAGGAAAAGTGTTAACTACCTTGGTGGGCATGCGAACAGGTCCCTTCACCTTCAGGTTTTTTTCCTTAGCGCCTCTGATCAAGTCAGCACAGACTGAAAAAGGACACACAACAGCTCAGGTTTGTGACTTGCTTGTTTTCTTACCTGAGCATTTCTAACAAGATGTTGGCTCAGAATAGCGTATTAAGTGATCACTGACATTCATTTTCATCATTATCCTCATAGCCAACCACAAGCAAGTGTAAGCGTTATGCAATGGTGAGTAAAGTCACTTTACAGCAGTAGGCAAAAACCATTACATTACATTACAGTAGGATGTTATCAGCCTGGAGATCCTGCAAACAGTGATTCTACAATATTTATATTATATGACTAAACACTGGCAAAGACAGTTCCTCAACAAGATTAAATAATTTCTTAAAAAAATTATACTAAACTCTTCATAATATGAGTGACAAAATAACGAGAAACCAGTGCCTTTCAGTACTTATATATTCAGAGAATGACAACTATTTGAAAATCCTCCACGTGAATTAAAGGGAAGAAGCTGCACATTGTTATGTTAGTCATTATAATGGAAGTTTTCAGGACAGCCCCCCCCAAACACTAGCTTTCATTAAAAATTAAATCAGAATTTATTTGTCAGCGTATGAAGTGCTTTGGGTTGACTCAACAAATCAAGCCACAGGCAACCAAACAGGCAAATGCTAACATCTTTAATTACAACTGCTTTCAATGCATTGTATTTTGCAATGCATTACATGACATATATAATCCATTACTTGACAAGCTACCCAAGTAAACAAGAAAGTACTACTCACCCTTCTCCAGTGATTTTACATTGCGACTTGTCAAAGTAATTCTAATGCGATGAATTGCGACCTCTTGTTCCACAGGTGCTTTGCCAGTATCTTTAAATGCCTAAAACATGAAAGTTAAAAATATCAGACACTACAGAGAACACCCACTAACACTATCCACAGCCTCCTAAAAACAATCTTCTAGAGTGTAAAGAACAATTCAGCTACAGAACTACATTGTTCTACTGAGTAAAAAAGATATCTGAAGGGTATGGTGACATGGAAAAATGGTGGGAAGAGATTAAAGACCTAAGTCCAAACTCTGAGGAAAAGCTACTTAGTGTCTAACTACATCTCACAGTGGGAAGCTACAAGCACATCCCTCCCTGGTTTGCCTATATACAGCTGTCCTCAAAGATAAATACCTTTCACGCCTCATATATATTAAAGCTCTCCACAAATTAAGTAGAAAAGACTTGATCAACAAAACTGCAACAACTCCCGCTGCAAGAACAAAAAGGGGCACCTGGCCAGGTAGGCTAATCCGGCCACTCAGCAAAATGATTTAAGCAATTCAACACTTACAAATAACTGGACACTAATGTGCGCTGAGTGAGCTGATGAAAGGAAATCTAAGTTAAAAACAAGGAGGAAGAAAAGTCTTAAAAAAACATAGATTAAATATATATATATAAAATAAAAATCGCTAAAGAGGGGTTGCCCAGAGGATGGAGTCAGGCTCCTCTCGGTGGAGCCAATCAATGAGACAACGGGCAGAAACTGATGCACAGGAAGTTCTACCTGAATACGAGGAAATACTTTACTATGGAGGTGACCGCGCACTGGAACAGAATGCCCAGAGAGGCTGTGGAGACTCCCCCATCGGAGATATTCAACAACCGTCTGGATGCAAACCAGTGCCATGTGCTCCGGGATGACCTTGCCTACGCAGGGAGGTCGGACCAGCTGACCCAGTGTGGTTTTTTCCAACCCGAACCATTCTGTGATTCTGTGGAACGCGGGATGTAACACACTGACGACAAGGCACGACCTGCACTACCTGAGACACATCCCCTCGGTAAGAGCCGACTCTAATGGCCAAGACCCGACGCCATGCCAGCACCGCTCCCGCCGCCTCCCCGCCGCCCGACACCTCGCGCTGCCGCTCCCGGGGAGAGTTCACGTGAGAGCCCCCGGACCGAAAGGCGCTCCCGAGATCACAGGCCGCCGATCCCGCATGCCGACTTGGGGCGGTCCCCAGGAGCCGCCCCGGCCCCTCCGCGCACCCCCGGGACGCGCAGCCCTTTCCCGGGGTCGAGGGCCGGCACCGCCCGGGCGGGCGCGGCGGCCACGCGGCGCTGCCAGCGGCCTCTCCCTCTCCCTGGCCCCATCCCCAGAGCTCCCCCGCCTCACCATAGCGGCAGCGGAGCCTTCCTGACCGACTTATTCCCGGGCTCGGGGCGACGCGGGGCCCAGCGAACAGCGGTGAGCCAGGAGGCGGTGGCGCAGCGAGAGGCAGGCGCGGCGGCGGGCGGCGCTTATATAGCGGAGCGGCGCCGCCTCCATCCGGGCGCTGCGGGACCTTTCACCCGCCCGCCGCCTGCGGAAGCGCCGGGGCGGGGAGGGCGGCCTGGCTTCGTTTCCTTTGTCTATGGTCGCCGCATCATCCGGACTGATGGCGAGTCGAGAGAGGAGACGGGCCCGGCAGCTGCCGTACCGACTGCACTGGGCTCGGCCGCGCCCTGCGGGGCACAGCGCTCTCCCTTCTCGGGGACCGTGGGAATCCTGCACTCCTGCCTTTTCCAGTAGATTTTGGCGTTCTGCTGGGGGGAGCACCGGGATTTGACGCACAAGCGAGGCTTTATCGCTTCCAGGGATAACCAGCCCGTTCCTGCCCGAGCCTTTCGGTCTTCTTACTTTCATTCCTTGCTGGCAGCGACAGGACGAGAGGACGTGGTTTTAAGCTGTGCCAGGGGAGGTTTGGGTTGGGCATTAGGAATTTCTTCTCAGAAAAGGTGACTAGACATTGGAGTGGGCTGGCCGGGGAGGTAGTGGCCGGGGAGGAGTCCCGGTCCCCGGAGGTGTTTGAGGAAGGACTGGACGTGGCAGTCGGTGTCGTGGTCTCGGTGACAGGGTGGTGTTCGGTTCTGGTTGGAGTCGATGATCACGGAGGTCTTGTCCAACCTTAAGGATCCTGTGATTCAGTGAAATGGAGATGCGAGAGCAGAAGTTTTAACTCGTTTCATCCATGCTTAAATTGAAGGACTTTTTATTTATGAAGGCTCTGTTGTTTATTCAGATTGGGCATTGGAGGAATGTTTTTT
Source organism: Neodrepanis coruscans (assembly GCA_013400695.1). Classification (NCBI taxonomy): domain Eukaryota; kingdom Metazoa; phylum Chordata; class Aves; order Passeriformes; family Philepittidae; genus Neodrepanis; species Neodrepanis coruscans. Next base: position 14,784 of record VYZS01015500.1, read on the forward strand.
ACTGGTCACTGATTTGGCCTGGACAGTGGTAACTATAAGTCCCAAACAAAGCGTCTTGCTGAAGGTATATCTGTTTCTAGTTATATCACTGGAGAACCAGAGAAAGGGATACTACAAAATTATACCCCATAATAAAGTCATTGGTCACTGATTATCTTTTAAATACTTTAGTTCTAGTTGAGGATTTTATCCAGGAATCATAGACATGAGTAATGTTAGCAAAACTACTGCCACTCTGGAAGCTTAGTAATTACCAGTTACTCAAAAAAGCTTGCTTGGTGTTTTCATATGTACTTCCTTTCAGCACTCATAATGTGCTTTACATTTTTTTCCCCCTATCAAAATCTTTGCATGTCTTCATATGGTCATTATGCGTCATGAGATAAAGTTAACCTTTGTATGCTACTTATACCATTGTGATAATCAAGTTTTAGGTTTACTAATATCTTCTTTGAAAGAACTGGAGGCTATGTTCTGATAAAGCAGTTCCAATAAACTTGTATACAGAAGTTGTCATCCTGTTGCTACTTCCTGAAATGCAGCAATGTCTTTTTCCAATGGAGATCAGTACTTGAAAAATCTGATGATAATCACATTTCTCTTGTCCCTTTCTCCCTGCAATGAAAACAGCATTTGGTTCTTTTGGTTTGTTTTCTGAGCCATTTAACAATTATATATGTATTACTTTTGGACTTGTGTATGAGGAACCCATGTTTACTCTGCTACCAGCTATTCCAACTACTTCCTGAGGAAGTTTTCCATCTTTACGGTTTTTTATATCCATCACTCTTAAATACATGATCTCATACTGATCATGCTGAAATATGACTTCCAGTAATCCAGATGGTTCCTAATCAGCAGTTATGCTACACTGTTTACTTGGAGCTTATATGAAGGTTCTTAGTAAATTTTGTTTCCAAATAAAACACTGAGTAGCTTGCTGCCAAGGACTAATTTCTGTGGGACTTAAATAGAAATATGTCTGACTGAGTCCTGATTGGTGACACAGACCTGTAACTTTAGTTTTAATTTGCATACTACAAACGATACGTGTACAACTGTGCCAATTTCTCTGTATCCTACTGAACAAGTCAATGTGCAAATGTGTAACATCAACACTGTTCCTATTGTCTACCAAACATACAGTGTAATTGCACGTGGAAAAAGTAATTCTGAAGAGGTGCGTTTCCCATAAGCTGAAGATGTGGAATTTAAGTAGAATTTGCTCATTTATTTCTTGTTCCTGTATCAAGAAGTTGGTTAGGGGTTTAGGGGGCTTTTTTGTGGTGGGGTTTTTTTTGGTTGGGGGGTTTTATGTTTGGTTTTTTTGGTGGAGTTAAGGCGAGGTTGACTGTAAGTTCCTGAATTTTGTTTCTTACTTATTTTTCTATTATTGGCACCACTTTAGCTTTCTTAGAGATTTTTTTTTTTCTGAACTTCCCTGGATTTCTCAGAGCTTATGGAAAGTCCACATTAACAGCACGCAAGTCTCTTTGCCAGCTCTTAGAATTCTTGGATACAAGCTATCTGCTGATTTAAAAAACGCCGTATTTCTATTTCTATGTTTAAGGCCTTCCATGGCTGTTGTTAGAATTTTCTGATATACCTTTTTTTTTTCTTCACAAACATAGAAGAGAAATTTCTCTTAACTTCCTGTTTTCTCTGAAATAAGTGATTCTACTCAAGCTATTCACATGAGTAAATAGCCATGCTAAATACAACTTCTTGCTTATTTTCTGAGTATTTTGCCATTCTTAGCTTCTAATTCCTATTTTGTATTATGCCTGGTTTTCCTTAGATTACATACAGCTTTTAATGTAGATTTTTCTCCCCAGCCAATGCTAACTTTAGTAATGAGATTGTGATTCTGTGACTCTGTTGGCCTGTGCTTTTTAGATGATGCTTCCAGGAATGTTTCCCTCATGTCAAGTAATTAAGAAGATAAATGATTAAGTCTGTAGCAGAAACATATTAATACGTAGTTTATTTTTTTCTTGCAGAATATCATTCCATGTGCTTTCATGATACTTTGACTTTTATTTTGGGTTTTATAGATTACTGGTGCTTTTTTTCTCCCTTCTTTTGACTAGTTTGCTCTTCAGAAGACTAGGTGCTGGAATGAGCCTATCTGTGTGACAGAGGAGTTACCTGAAGGAGTGTGTGCTTGTGTCACTCAGCATCTTCTAAAGTATCATAATAACTTGGTGAAATGAAGGCTTGTGTTGTTGTCTGGTGAATGTTCAACGGATACATCTTCAGCTGGGTCAAAGGACAGGTATATTCCTCAGGCTTTTCCACTTGGCTTGTGAAAACTATTTATTCTTTTGAGTAGATTTGTTCTACTTACTTCACATAGGTGGCTGGTGGATGGTTTTGGCTGGGCTCACATTAGCTTCCTTAAATCTGCTTTGTCATTTTTCATAGTGGTTATTTGATGTGGGCAGCTCCCTGGAAGCTGGTTGTTATGCCAGGCTAATATCTCTAGTCTTTGATTTCAGTAGTGATTAACATTGCAAAATATTCTCAGTTACTTGTAAGTCACTTCTTTCTCCAAGATCTTTGGGATCCAAACACACTTTTAAGGGTTTTGTGAATATCTGCGAAACAGGATCATACCTGAGGCTTCTTAGGAAATGATCAGTAGATGGTGGAATATCTAAACCAATCAGAAGAAATCAAATGAAAGCTATTTTCAAGCCTTTTGGGAAGGGCTACAGCATCCACTTGGTCATAATTGCAGGTATTTGCTGATCATCTTGTGTTAAATTATTCAGTTGTGTTGTGTCACAAAACTCTTCTCTGAGTTCTTTGCTCACCAGTTACCTTTTTATACAGATGCCTCAGCTATTGCAACCTCAGAAAACCCACTGAAACTAAAAATACCCCCTTTGTGTAGATGGGTTGCTAACTGGCAGTAGTTGCTCACTGGCAGTGCTCTCTGCAGGTAGCAGGTGGACAGAATGTACAGTGCATGAGCACCAGTCTGCAGCTGGAGTTCTCATATTGCACTTAGCCTGTCCATTTTACATTTTCTAAATTTTCATGCCAATTCTGACATAAAGCTCAGCATATAAAAATGCAGCCCCCCTTGAAATACTAGGCTCTCTTTACCTTAAAAGTTTCTCATATAAGCATGGAAAACATGAACTAAGTCCATGACTTGGAAAAAGAGCAACTGTGCTTTGATGGAGTCCCGTACTCTTGACAAAAGTTGCTGCAAATATTGGCTGTTATGAGTCTTTTTCAAGTGGGCAACTTGAAAGCATCATTATAACCATATACTTTATGCCTGACAGATAATACGCTTGGCTTCTAATATCATTGATGTGGTTAGAGCAAAACTTCTCCTTTGTTAGCCTGTTTTGCCTTGTTCTTCTGACACAAATCACAGTGACAAACATGCATAGCTGCTGATACGCTACAGCATTTCCAGCAACACCAAATCTGTGATAGATCACTACAATATGTCTTCAAACCCTTGGGATTGAAACAGTATTGTGCCTCTGTGCTGCTTTCAGGAAGAAATTAGTTGAATTTATCTTTCTCTAGGTCTGTCTTAAGATTTTTTTTAAATTTTTTTTTTTCCAAATTGATGAATCATGTTTTCTCTGCTTGTCTGGAAGAATGTTTGTTTCCTCTCTGCTCCTTGCTCTGCAGATGTGATGCTTCTGTCAAATTTGTAATAATGAAAAAAAAAGCATTTTGCAGAGAATAAGTGTGCAACTCGCATAGTCTTGACAGCAACCAAGGTGGTTTATTGATTAGCAACATGTAATTTGCTGGTAATCAGTGAACTAACTATACATCATGGATCAGTATCAGCAATACTACAGAAATCATAATACTAGAGGCTTATGAACTGTTGGTAAGCTCCTACAAACTTCTTAAATACCCTTCTACAACTGATCCCACTTGTATATGCACTTCCACTGTCTTGCAAGGAGTGTGGGTTACAAATGCACATTCCCACTTTTGGGAGCCTGTGCAGCTAATCCACATGCCAGCAAAGGCAATCTCTGAGTTCCCATATACACTCCTGAGAGGTGGGTCCCGGCTGCTCTGCCTCATCCTGTCAGCTACCAGCCTGTACTGAGAGTGCTGTGGCAGCTACTTACCATGTCCAATGGGGAGGATCTTGGAAGCGTTAACACCTGCTGCTCTAGTGCTGCTCTCCCACCCCAGGGTTTCTTCCAATAACCGTGAATTCCCGTGCTGCTTTTCAAGCTAACTTTTTTTTTCTCTCAAAAGGGTCACAGTTATCTAATTCTCTGGTTACTGTTTAATCTGGGTGATCATTGTCTTAAGCAAGTTTTGTAATTGCTAATTTCCTCTTGGTGTTACCAGGTTTTGGGCAAACATCTTCTCAGAACATGTCAGTTTGGGTATTCTGTTCACACACACTGTTTACACTCACATTCCTATCATATCATTTGTTGTTATCTGGGCCAGGTTACCAAAAGGGGGGCAAACAATTCCTGTACAAGAAGTCCCCAGCGTCAGCTCAGTTAAAGCAGAATTACTTGGTATACAAACAGAACTACATTTTTCATTTTGAAAATCATCTCAGAAGGCTTTGTGTGTGAAAGGTTAATGAAGTACAAAAAGTGAACTCTAAACTACATGAATCTCTCCAATCCAGTTTTGTCCACTTCAGAGGGCACCACTTGGCACTGTTTGTTGTGATCTGTTTTAGTTTGAAAAAAAAACAGAACAAAACATTTGAGGAAAACTGCAATAGTTTGTAGAACATGTTTATGAATTGCACCTACTCGGATAATATGGATGGGACTTGTTGAACATAGCAAACTATTTATCCACAGAATTGGAAGTGACTTCCAGAACATAGGTTGGTTTGCTGCTCTTACCTTGCTGGCTTCTCTGTGGATGCTTTGTACTCATAGTAATTTAGGAGCTAGTGGTGCATGTGTGTGTGTGTGTGTGTGTGCAAGCTCTCACAGTACTGTGCTAATAAAAACTTTGGAGTTGTCTTTCCTCCTGTCTGCCTCCTGCAAAGACTTTGTGGGAAGCTGCCAGCAGCAGAGTATTACCACGTTTGGATGTCTGTCCTTGAAGAAGAAAATGTTCTATTTTATAACAGTTCTGTTTACCAGTATATGTAGTCCACATATATGTTTGCGCATGCCTTCTATGTACTGTTTTAGAGCTCAGTTATGAAGTCACTGATCATGTTTTTTTATCCAAAGACCAGTTTAATCTAATCTAATTCTTTGGCGAGACAGAGTACTTGGGAATTGTTTCACGGTGCTTGTGCTGCTTCTCTATCATGGAGCAGGGATAATTTAAGGAATGGTCCTGACCTCACACTGCCTTATGACTAGAGGAAAAAATTCTCTTGATATGGAATGCATCACTGCATAATGTTTAGGTTTCTTGTTCCCAAGAAGTTTTTCATGATCTTTTTAAGATTAGTGTCCTTTTGCAATATTCTTGATCCAACTGGTTTTCAGATGATGAAAGTTTGCAAGCACAAAATTCAGCAAATGCTTGTCACAGATGATGATGAGACTTAAAGTAAGGGTTTATGGCCATCCTCATGGTACAGGACAATTGGCGCACTATACTAGTTGCAACTCACAGTTTTATCTAAATTACATCCAGGTGTTGGACTTTCGTAGGACTTCCAAAAAGGTGCCCTTCCCAATCCTGGCATCAGTAAAAATGGATTAAAGCCAATTCAGTAATGATTCTTTTGTGACCTGACCCTCTGTGAACTAAGTTGAATCACTCAAAACCTGACAGAAACGAGTAACAGCATAGAATTTAGCACCTGGGACTAAAGAAGATACCATGGTGTAGAAGATATGCTTTAGAAACAGGAGTTAGCCATTGAGGAAATCATTACCCTATAATTGTTCAGAACAGCTGGTCAGATCCACAGTGTAACATGAAAGTGATGGAAGAGGCATCAAATATGAAGTTTTGGTTTCAAAGAGTTTGCTAACTTCTCTAAAAAGCTAATGTGGCAAAGAGGCAGCTGCGGCTTAATGAA
>VYZS01015500.1:26867-38469 GCA_013400695.1 Neodrepanis coruscans
ATCCAGCCTCCCCAAACTATCGGTTCCCTTCTTTACATTCAGCTTTTTTTGCAATGTCTGTTCAGGTGCAATTCTCTTGTCTCTAGGACCCATTTTATTTGTGCCATAGCTGAATCAAAATCTTTTCACTGTTTTTGTGGTAAGTGGTTGAGAAGAATACATGACTTGAAAGTAAAACTGATTTTCCTTCCACCCTTGTTGGGGCAGTAACTTAAAAAGAGCTGGACATTTAAATTTCCAGTTTACAGCCTACTTTGCTCGTTGTAGCCTGCACATGTGCAGTAGAATATTTATTAAGTTATGAATTACCCTATTATCCCAGGTGCCCTGCAAAGGCAAATGCAATCACCTCCCTGCTCTGCTGAACACTTGGTCTATTGAACCTCCGACTGAGTTGAGAGCAAAACTCAGCCTCATGCTCAGAGAACTCCAGGGTGGATGGTGGTGCTTCTACTGTCCAAATGTCCCATGGCATCCTTAGCTGATGGCAGACTGGGATAGATGCCAGTAGATTTTTTTTTTGTTGTTGTTCCATTTTCCTTCTTTAACTGGTTTTAAGGCTTTCCATGTGACAGGCAGACAAATATTTGGCAGCTGGGTTAACTGAAGCATAGAAAGATTCTCTTTGAGCTCTGCATGAAGATATTTGTAGCGGATAAATGGCTAAAATAAAGTATAAGTGTTCCAAGTACAGTTAATTTTAAAAATAACCATTCATTTTCTGTCCGTATTTTCATCCTTGTTCCAATGAATGAATTTATGAACACAGATGCAAAGATTGGTACACAAGTGGAATAATAATCATCCACTGAAGTCCTACTGAATTTTCAAGTATTTATGGTACATTGTGTAAAACAGTTTTGTTTTCTTTGCTGAGGTATATCTTACCACAGAATACAGATGCAATACACTTATTTTTCATGCTTCCCATCCTGCTTCTGTATTGAGGATGTGCACACCTCCAAGTTGTATAGTTTTTTCCTATTTGAAGATAGTGATGTTACTGCTTTCTTTCTGGATTGAGAAAGCATAATACCAAACAAAAAAAACAAAAAAAGAAAGAAACCTCTAAGGAAAGAGGGGCAAACAACAGAACAAGCCAGGACCAAGGTTACAGAGGCTCTAGGGAAAGCTAGAGTCTGTGTCAGAGGGAAACAGGTAAATGTTCCCCACTTAATTATCGATTATATTTAACTGCAATACTCCATCCCACCTCCAAATAAAAAGAGTAACATCAAAATTGAAGGTTATGCTTAATTTTCTAAAAACCTGTTATGGAATACCTGTTGATATTTCTGTCTGGGAACCAAAGACACTGAATCTTAAGTAATATCTCTAGTAAGTGAAGATTAATACAGAATGATGAAATTATACTTCCATGCTTTTCCTTCTTTCTCATTCTTCCTGGAAACTACTTATTACAATTGCATACATCCCATGCTTTATCCATCTTTTTTTTCTTTCTCACAATCACTTGACTGCTAAAATAATTGTTGCACTTCACAGAACTCAAGATAGCATGTAGAAGTTGCTTTTCATTATAAAAAAGGATGAAAAAAATTAATTTTAACCTAAAGCAATTTCAGCACTAACTAGTATTGGCTCTTATTTGGAGATTCAGTTTGAATTCAATAAAAGTACATAAAATCTCTTTCTTAACTGCATCCTGTCAAGTTTTGCACATGTGCCTATTTGAGGAAAGAGGAGACACATGGGGGGAGGCTGGGGCTGTCATTTGTTATAAAATAAAAAATGGATAGAACTTTGAATTCAAGCTTTGCCTTAATGGACAATGCTGTATCTATAACCAAGAAAGTAGAAAATATAACAATATTGTTATTATGCCCACAGTACTGCTGTTGATGAATACCCATGAGAATACAAGCATTTCACAGTATCTTCTTCCAAAGTTGTATTCCCCAAAATTAGTAAATGCAACCAGATCTGGTAGTTAGGCACTGGGAGAAAGAGCTGAAGTTTCCATGCAGGCTGTGGTTACCCCAAACTGCTATGATGCAGGAGCTAACCCATCCAGTTTTGAATAGTCAGCTCTCAGTGCTCCACAGCTGGCAATTTGAAAGGCAGCTTTTGCTACTTAGGAAGAGATAAAGCAAAACAAAAAGCAGATCACCTTGAGAAGCTGGCTACTGTGGCATGGCATCCCAGGTCCCAGAAACAGCACTTAAGTTGCTGCTGTTAACACCTAAAACAAACAAACAAACTAAACTAAATACAAGAATAGTTGAGTTTCCAAGGAAAATAATTGTCTCAAGCTGCGGAACTTGGTTGATAGGAAGACACGAGATCTGGCATTTACATTTATCAGCTGGGAGAAATGAGGTTTTTTTCCTTCCTAAGAACCCAGTCAACATGCATGGTCACTCTTATTTGAGGAGGTCCAGCCTGTTCTTAGCACCAGATAACTCATGCCTGGCTGGCAGAGGGCTGGAGAGCACAACCCAAAGACATACTACAATACCACTGTGCCCAGACTTACACTGGTGCTGCATCACCTGAGTCTGTGTAATACTTCAAGAAATCTTCTCTTTAGGCTGATCAAGCTGCTGGCAATCTGTTTCAGAAATGAACAGAATGAATAAACTAGGTACAAACAGCCCTTAATGTCTATAGATTACTACCATGTCTTGCTGATTACCTGGAATTGTGTTGCGTACATTTGTATGAGGAAGAAGATAAAGAACAAAGGAACAAAACCAGTCTATAGAAAGGGAAAACTTTGGATGAACAGAATCCCATAAGAGTTGTGACACAATTATCTGCATCTGCTCTGCTAGCATCATGTGCCTTCTATTAACATTTTATATTGAAGTATGTAAGTGTGACAAAGTTAAGAGCAAAGTATCTAATACAACCTCCCCTTCAGAACAGGCTCAACTAGAGCAGCTTGCTCAGTGCCATATCCAGTTGAGTTCTGAGTATCTCCAAGTATGAAGACTGAACAACTTCTCTGAACAACCTGTTCCAGTATTTGACCATCCTCACCGTAAAAATGTTTCCACTTGCACTTAAATGCAGTTTCCTGTCCTTCAGTTTGTGTCAATTGCATCTTGTCCAGCCGCTATGCATCACTGAGTTTCATCTTTACAGCCTCCTGTCAGTATTTATACAAACTGGTAGGATCCCCCTTAACTCCCTTTTTCCAGGCTAAACGGGCCCATCTCTCAGCCTCTCCTCATAGGCAGAGGTTCCAATCCTGTAATCGTCTTTATAGCCCTTTGCTGCACTCCTGGTCCAGTGCATCCATGATTTTCTTGTTCCGGCAGAGTCCTGAGCTGACCACAAAGCTCCAGATGTGTCTCACCAGGGCTGAGTGAACAGCGGGGAATAACCTTTTCTAGCAGTGCTCTGGAAGAGGTGGCAACACCCTTTGGGAGTGCACCCCAGATGCTGTTGGCCGCCTTTGCCACAAGGGCGCATTGCTTGCTCATGTTCAACTTGGTGTCTGCCTGGAGTTCCAGGTCCCTGAAAAGCTTCTTTCCAACTGGTTGGCCCCCAGCTGGTATTAGTACATGGGGTTATCTACCACCGGTTGCCATATATTGCAGCTCCCTGCATTTGCTCCCATCAGCAGATTTCTCCAGCTTGGTAAAGTCTCTTTGAACACCAGCACAACCATCCAAGGAACTGACTGCTCTATTCAATTCTGTATCACCTGCAAACTTGCAGAGGGTGCACCATCCCGTCATCCAAGGCTTTAATAGAGATGTTAACCTGCACTGGGTCCAGTATCAATCTTTGAGGTCCATCACTATTAACTGGACTTCATGCAGTTGATCACTTTGAGCCCAGCAGCTCAGATAATTTTCTGTTTCCATTATCTAGTCAGTGCTTCATCAGTTTCTCTATGAGGATATAATGGGAACCTGTCTAAAATCAAGATAAGCAACAACCACCACTCTCCAGCAGCCAGCAATCTCATTACTAGCAGGCAGCTAGTAGGTTGGTCAAGCATAATTTCCTCTTCTTAAATCCCTGATGACCCCTCAAACACCCTTTATTCTTCATAGGTTTGGGCATGATTTCCAGAATTGTTCCACCACTTTCCTGTTTAGTTGACTGGCTTTTAGTTTTCCAGATCCTCACTTCTGGCCATCCTGCAGACAGGAGTTAGACAGGTTTTCTTCCAGCTCTCAGGAATCTCTCCTGACCACTGTGACCTTCTAGAGATTGTTAGGAGTTGCCCCACAATGACAGTGGCAAGCTCTGACAATATTTGTGAGTGCATCCTATGAACTTCTGTAAGTCTTGTTTGTTTCAGTGTTCCCTAATCTCATCCTTCTTTACCAACAGCAGGTCTCCCTTGCTTCAGACTCTCCAGTCTCTCAACTCTTGTATATTTATTATTTATGTTTGGGTTTAATCAGGAGTGCCTTATTTATCCTCACTTGAATTCCTGCTCATGGGGACTGAATCTTGAGCTTGGAGAAGACAATTTTTGAAAATCAACCATGTGTCCCTGGCTCTTCTCTTCACTATTATATCCCAGGAAGGTCTTTAAAAAATAAATTTCCTAATTACATGATTGACATCTGTACAATATATATTAACTGGTTTTATATTAAAGGAAATAACACATATATGGATATGATTTGTTTAGGAAGAGCTAATGTTGCTTTGTTTGGAAGGAGTTGCACTTCAATTGTTTTGGATTGTATTGGAATTCTTTAGAAGCACTGACAGCATGCAGATAAAGTACTGATTGATACATTCCCTGAGGGTTTCCAAAGGTATTTGAAAAATCCTTCACTGCAAACTTTTGAAAGGTACAAAGCAGCCACATTTAGGAGAGAAAAATCTTGGTCTGGATAGGTGAAAAGACAGGCACGGGGGTAAAAAGTAAAGTGTCAGTTCTCTCAGAGAAAGTGCTCACTAATGTTTCAGATGATTCTCTGCTGCCCAGCACATCCATAAATGAAGTGCAAGAGGGTGAGCCATAAGAAAAACAAATTTGCTGATGGTGGAGTTATGTAGGACATTAACTGCAAGGGCCAACTACAAACTGTCAGAAAAAAATTCAAGGGATATCATGGTAAAGAGAGGCAAACAGGCAAAACTATTCTCATCATGTAGAGCCAGCGATTCTAGGCTAATAGAGTTGAGATGCTTCTTGATTGATATTAACTCAGAGCTCATTAGCAATCAAAAACTCCCAAATCAAACCTTAGAAGTTACTAAAAAATAGAGACCATCCTTATGACAGCAGAGTATGATGTGCTTATGTCTTGAGTACTGTGCGGAGTCGTTGTTCGCTCTCTATAAAAAGAGAACCCAAAAATATTGATGGAGACATCTGCAGAGCTGATTATACTTTAAGAGTAGGTCTTGGCCATCCAGCATCCTTCTGTCAAGTACAACAGAGAATTTGAAGAGTGCTTGATTTTCCACAGAGACTCAAGTAGCACTTGTTGATGCTGAAGTATCATTGAGGAAAAAAAAATAGCAGTTTTCTAGCAGTATAAGCAGAAAACTACCTAGAGTGGCAAAATAAATACAACACATAATTAGGAACTACTAGAAAACTTCAATTCCATTTTTTATTATAATCTTGGAAACCAGAGAAACATTTTTATTTAAGCCTTGGTGTTAAGGTGAGGTATGTCAATGGCTTTATCTAACATTTTATCTTACATGCCCTCAGCTAATCATTTCAAAAGGTAACTAACTTATCGTAATAACTTCTTTATTAAAACACACACACTAAAGTTCTGGTTCTATAGCATAAATATTTTGACAGAGAAAACATAGGAAGTATTTTCCAGAATACACCTTAGTTTTTTTATTCCAGCCAGCATTTTACAGTTCCACTTAAGGGGGACAGAAGACCAAGAAATAGTTAAGCTTAGATATGCTTTATAAACCATTAATTTCAATTACCAACCCAAATACCATAAAGTCCTACAGAATCATCTCAAATTCACATAGTTGCTCATTTCCAGGATTTCATGGGGCTAAGAACAGATGTGTGTCAGAATCAGGAAACTGGCTCAATTCCTTTGGGTTTTTTTTTTGCCAGAATGGAAGCAAGGGGGAGGAAGGGTAAAGAAAAAACAATTTGACTGAAACATCACTCTTTCTCCTGTCTTAAGAAGAAGCAGTGTCTTTGAGCAGAATGGCAATATCAGCTACAGCAGTCAGCTTCTGATAAGGGTTCAGATATACAATTATCAGTTCTGATAAATCATGGATCAGAGCTCTTTGTCTTCAGCATTGCCTACAGCACTTCCTTTCAGAGACAGCTACAGCCAGATTAGGAAAGATAGTAGATAAGACAAACATAGCACGGGACAGTTCAATATCATATGCTTTGAGCACCAGCAGAGTATCATTATTACTGCTTTAAGCAAATTTCTTTTTCAATACTTCCAGTATCTTGTCTAATACTGACCCATGCATTATAAAGCACAAATAATCCTCTCTTTACCTTTATTTTTTCTCCATTTTTTTTTATTTTTCTAACTCACCCTGTAGCTCCAAAACTTAGTAACTTTATATTCCGCATGAGATGCTCCTATAATGCTTCAGATATTAAATGTTCCAACTAGTAAGTTGTGATTAACACACCTGATAGCAGGTAGGTCTTATAAAAGCAGAGGGTTTTATTGTATCTTCTTACTCTTAATAGCCTTAAACTGACAAAAAAATTCCTTATTTCAAGTATATGGGTAGTATACATTTTCCACATCAGAAGCAGCATACGTACTGAAATTAAATACATCTAAGAACAAGTAAAAAAATAACTGACACTTTCTATTTATTTTTCTGCATTCATTGATTTGTGATTCATACTCATTACTTGGTAAATGAAGAAGAAAAGCTCAAATGCACAACCATAGCTGGTGTAAAGAATTACTCATATCTGACATTTTGAAAATACCAAAAGGTATTATGTACAAAGAACCTTCCAAAACCAGCCCCTTTTTTGTACTTCACTTAAAAGCAACTATTTTCCTGCACATCACATTCCCCAATTTCTCCCTAAATAAATACAGTCCAGAAGAGATCAAACTGAAAAAGTTGGATCTGCCAACATTTTGATCCTTGCCTCTATCCCTTTCTGGTTTCATTAAATCCCTTTATTTATAATCTTCTGATATCAGAACAGTTTGGGTTTTGGTTTGGGTGGTTTTGGTTGTTTTTTTAAAGTATAAAATACCAGCAGCAAAACCTTTAGATCACACAGGGGTAGGATTAATTATGTCCAGAGGAAGGGTGAAGGGAAAGAGAAGTTGACAAAAGATATGTAAAGAGCCACAAGTTTTCCTAGGGGTTCTGCTTGAGAGCCCTGAGTCTGGGAAGCAGCTGGGCTGCACTGAGGCGCTCCTCTACATTAGCTTTCCAGCAGCAGCTAATAATACTCTGGAGTCTCTGGCCCAGTGGAGACTCGTGGAAAACAGCAGCAGCCAGTGAGGGGCGCAAATTGTAGGCGACCACAGCATAGAGCACATACTGCCGCTCACCCGTGTAGGGCTGCTCCCGCATGACAATTTGCCAGAGAGTGATGGCAAACGAGTAGATGTCTGCTTTGGCAGTGACCCTCTCCCCCTTGAGGAGCTCAGGGGCACGGTGTGTGTACGTGCCCCCTTGCTGGCAAACATAGGGGCTCTGGGACAAGCCCTCCTCCAGTTTCTGGGAGCACCCAAAGTCTCCAATCTTGCAAACTCCCTGCTCAGTGATAAAGATGTTTGCAGGCTTCAGGTCCAAGTGCACGATGTCCTGGGAGTGGAGAAAGGCTAAGCCAGTCACAATGTCACAAGAATAGCACACAGTCTTTTCCATGCTCAGAGCCTTCCTTCCACATGCTCCTTCATCTCCCTCACTCTGTCTCCATACCTCACCAGTGCCGTAAATCACATGGTGCAGGGTGATGTTGCCCACATACTCCATAATGATGGTGCCTAGGCTGTTCTCACTGGCTGGGGCAGAGGTGCTGGCAGCCACCACACGTACCACATTATCATGCTGTAGCCAGGCTACGTTCAGCTCAGCCCAGAAGCTCTGTCGTGACGCCAGCCGGTTTTTGCTGCTTTTCTTCACCTGCTTCACAGCCACAGTTGCACCATGATAGGTGGCTTTGTAGACAGAACCAAAGCCCCCAGCACCCAGGGGCTGCAGAAGGCAGAGCTGCTCCCAGTCAATGGAGCACCAGGCCAGGCGTGGAGGCAAGCGGCGAGTCCTAACTAAAGGAGCTCCCCCCAGAAAGCTTTTGCTGTCTTTGCCAGGGATAACTAAAGGGCTGCTGCAGGGGCGCAAATCCAGAGATGAGGAATACTCGAAAGAAAGAAAACAATTAAAAGGAATAGGTGATGGCATAATAAGTTGGAGGAAACAGCAGACAGTTGCTTGACAAGGTACAGACAGATACAAGGCTAGAAAACTTCCCCAACAGAAAGGACTCTGCAGTGCCTTCCAAAGCCTTTTATCCTCCCTTCACCATTCTCCCTCCCACATCCAAATGAACTGCATCTGTCACAACTAGCTGAACCAAATCAGACTCACCTGGAAATATTCTGCTCCAACACTGAAGCAAATCTCTAAAAAGTCAAGGCAAATGGATTTAAAGATAAAAGGTTATTAACTTAGAAGTATTTCACATAATTTCTAATCTCAAAAGATGCCCATTGAATGCCTCTAGTAAAATGCCTCATGAGTTAATAAAGCAGTGACAGTAAATGGATTTCACCATGGCTTCAGGCAGGAATGACCAGCATCAGGTGCATTAAACAGCTCAAAGTCTTGTCAGTGGAAGCAGCTGAAATGGTGAGTGCTAACCTTTGATGAGGCTACAGCAAGCATGACTAAATATAAAAGTGTGTTTGTAGAAACCTAGTACTTAAACATGACTGGGACAACAGGACTGGTTAAGCTGCTCGGCTCTGCCCATTCAGGACAGCAGCCTTAATAGCAGCAAAAAGACAAATGATTGCTCTGTATCATCCTTTGGATATAGTAACTAGAATTATACATAAGTACATAAGGTGGCCATGTTCCCATCACACCCTATGCAGTTAATAGAGCTGTGTATTTTATTTCTGGATCCTCCCTTGAAATCTTATTGCCAAATTTACAGAACTGTTCTGGCAGAAATCAAAACCCCAAAATTTTTCCTTGGTGGTTCCAGTGTTTTTTCAGAGGAGATTTCAGAATTTTGACCCTGCTTTCACATATTCACAGCGCTAATGCTAACTGCCATCATGTTTGATACCTGCTGTACTGCCCAGGTACCAGAGCACTCTTATAGGACCTATACGGCTAAGAGCTTTTGAATATTCCATTAAGTATCTTTCTGTACATGTTGACAAATGATTTGGAAAGCTTGGGCCCCATTTCTCACCTCTCACCCTTCAGAACCTTCCTTCAGATGGCAGCTTTTTTGCTCCTGCCATGGGACTTTCAAATATTGGTGGTGCCTTTTCTCCAGAGTTTACCTCTGGGCAGCACTGGCTCTGCAGGCAGTTCCTGCAGTTTTTCTGGTGTTTTTTGTTCTGTTTTGCTTCTCTGGATTAATAACATGCAGCACAGGCTGCTGAGGGAGATTTCAGGGGTGCTCAGAACATGTGCAAGCAGAACTGGAGTGTTCTTCACCTTGAGATGGGTTCAAACCCCATGTCCAAAAGACATCTTCTGACCCTACTTGAACTCCAGATCAGCTCGACTAGAGGATTTCAAAGATACTACTCTGTAGTGAATCAGTGATGGAGATCTTTTCCAGTACTGAGACTCTCAGGAGAAATCTGTCACAGCAACTCACAGGAAAGCAATCTTGGACCAGAGATGAATGAGAATGGGGAATTCCGGTTATCACCTCGCAGTGTGAAAGAGATAGGCTGGGAAAGAACTGGATAAATAATGGCTAATAGGAGTTGTTAACAAGTGAGAGTGCAAAGACTTAGGGTAGCATGTCAATGGCCCTGGGTGGGGCAGTTTTTGCAAAACAAGGCTCCTTTTTCCTGGCCCCTCCCAGAAGCGATTCCAACAGCTCAAGAGGCCCCTGGGCCCCTCAGGTGCTATCACATCCTGAGAGATTTCTGTTGTACAGCACAAGCCAGCCAGGTAATACTGTGTTGCTGTCCACTCCTTGGGGCAGCTCCTGGCTTGAAGCACTGCTCAACACCAGTTACACAGGCACGTTTTGGGGGTGCAGGCAGGACCAGAGGATCTTTAGTGTATTTACTTTTCTCAGCAGCACTGTGATGTTATGCTTGTATGTATCACTTCTGATCTTTGCAGAGAATATTTTCTAAGTAGGTAAGTTGTGATGGAAATGAAAAGCTGTAGAAAGCTCATGAAGCCATATGGAAGAGAGGAAAGATTTTTATACCTTTTTTCTGAGTGCTGTTAGGGCTCCAATTCTTCAGTGAGCTTCTCTGCTGTAGAGTATACAAAAGCACCAGAATAACATTTCTGCTTTGAATTCTCCAAGAACTTAAGCCAGTTTTCACCAAGTTAAGGTGGCAGTGAAGTTCAAAGAGAAAGTTGGTTGTGGGAGAGGTGTAGGTAGAAGGATGTGTGGATAAAGAGACTGAGAGTGGACCTGTTAAGCTGACAACTATAGCAGCATACCTGATGATTTAGAATTTACACAGCAGTAAAGTCTATGTTCATAAAACAGAGGGTGGTTTCCAAATCTCTTGGATTGAAATCTCATTCAGAAGGACAGAGCAGACCTTCTATATTTCCAAATTCTATGTTCACGTCTCTCAGTTGTCTGTATTTTTGTAATTTTCCTGTTACCTTTTTCTGTTAGAAACCTTTCTCTTTTGCTCTTGTCATGGCACACATGTTGTATTGTTCTTTGGGAATACACTGACTTTTGGAACAGGAACTGCCTGACTGTAACTTATTGTCTTGTTTCAGGCTTACTGCTGAAGACCAAATAAAGAGATGATCCAGTGTCTTTCAGTGGTTTTTATTCTTAATAAACATTATTTTCCTGTAATTCATTGATGACTTGGCCCAGTGGTGTCACAGGAGACACAACTGCTGTAGGACATCCTTGCCGTGCTTCACAGCCCTGTTTAGCTCCAGCATTACTGCAGGCTGGAGGGCCACAGCAAGGCCTAAGGAGCCATTTTCAGAGGGGAGCAGGTCTGCTGGGGTCAAGCTGCACCTTCCCTCCCAGCTGCCCTTCCCCAGGGAGAGCTCACCATAGCCTCCAGCGATTGCACTGCTATTTCCACAAGGAAAAAGAATCACACAGAATTAACTAGGCTGGAAAAGACCTTCCAGATCATCAAGTCTAACCTATTACCAACACCACCTCATCAACTAAACCATGGCACTAAGTGCCTCATCCAGTCTCCTTTTAAACACTTCCAGGGACAGTGACTCCACCACCTCCCTGAGCAGCCCATTCCAATGGTGTCGGGGGGCTAAAAAAATGAAAGTAAAAATGGTCGAGCCGTGTTGCGGCGGCGAAGCGGCGGTTTCACCTGGTGACGACAGCGGCCGGGCCACGGGCGGGGGGTAGCGGCGGGAGCGGCGGCAGCGGCTGGGCGGCGCAGCCCTGTGGAGCGGTGGCGGTGGCGGTCTGAGCTGAATCAGCTGGCGCGAGCCCAGCAGATCGCCGCCTCCGCCACCCCTC
>VYZS01015500.1:38993-62984 GCA_013400695.1 Neodrepanis coruscans
GTGCTCCCTTCTAACTACCCCGGAGTCTCTCAGCCAGGCTCAGAGGGAGAGAGAGAGACAAGCACTATCTCCAGAGCGTCCTCACCTCAAACGCGGGCCCTGGAAAAATTTAATTTGTTTGTCTGTTTTGCACTTTATTTGTCGGGTTTTGGTGTTTGCGCAAAATAAACTGTGATATTTGTGTGTTCTCTTCATTTTTGGGGTGTGTTTGTGACTTCTCTCAGAGTCTCTGCTCCAAAATCACTGAATTTGTGGTAAAACCATCACAAATAGCCAATCACTCTTTCTGTGAAGATTTTTTTCCTAACATCCAGCCTAAACTTCTCCTGAAACAGCTTGAGACTGTGTCCTCTCATTCTGTTACTGGTTGCCTGGGAGAAGAGAACAACCCCCACCTGCTACAACCTCCTTTCAGGTAGTTGTGAAGAGCAATAAGGTCTCCCCTGAGCCTCCTCTTCTCCAGGCTAAACAACCCCAGTCCCCTCAGCCGCTCTTCACAGGTCTTGTGTTCCGCCCACCATCCTTGTTGCCCTTCTCTGCCCTTCTCTTCTTCCTTCTCTTCCTCTGGAAGGAAGCTGTAAGAACCAGAAGTCATCAGTAGTAAATGAAATAGAAACAGGGAAATATGCAGCCTCTGTCCCATTGGCTGCAATATGTTACAACTACAATATATTACAACTACAATAACCTGCAGCAGCAATGATTTTGTTCCAAGTTCGTGTGTCTTATTTCTGCAAGGGAAACATGCTTGTGTATCCAATGCAGCAACAGCTGCCCAGCATAATCTGTGCTTCTGACTGAGAAGGAATACAGAATCAGTCTTGCTTGGTTCCTCCGTTTATATTTCACTTGTATATCAGGAATATAGAAACTCTTTGACATTGTCATTAGATACTACTGCTGTTTGCTTGGCCACTGGACAGGAGAGGTCAGGTCCAATACCAAGGGGCTTATATGGATGTAGCACAGGACACATACCAAACACCAGAGTTTCATTTTGATCAAGGAACAGAACTCATGTAGTTAACAGTTTTGTCAAAACCAGGCAAGTGACAGAACGCAGAACTGGAGTTGATTTCAGAGAGTTTAAGAATGTATAGTTATATCCTTCTCCACAATTATTACTCTATTTTTTGGTACGTTTGGTTGGTGTACCACATAACAAACCCTTGAAGCCTTGGCTGTTCATAAGCTTCTAAGAACTGCTTTACAATATTATGTTTCTAATAAGTTACTTTGTAATCTTGCTAAAGGAGCCATATGTAGCTCTTCGGTAAATTACATTGCTACTCAAAGCAAGACAGTTCCTCAGCCTATGCCTTAGTGACTTCTGATACGTTTTCTTCTCTGCTTCAAATAAGTGTTTTCTTTTTTTTTGTTTTCTTTTTTTTTTTTTTTTTTTCCCCTCCATTTACTGTCAGTCCCTATGATCTCAGTTTAGGATTTGAGGATGAACTTAGATTCTCCTTATACACATAGTGTTTCATGGTCCAAGTGTTGCTTCCAGTCACATCTCGTAGACCTCAAATGATATTCAGAGTTGCCTGAAAGGAGTTCTGATATGATCAATTGCACAGGTATAAGTGGAGCCAGTCCCTACAAGGCTTGCTCTGATTGCACAGGCCAAAAAAGAATCCAGTTCATGTTTCCAAGTTTGGCTGTTTGGGTGATACAAATGGCACCTTGGAACAGCAGATACAAGTTTTTGTTAAAGCACTGAGAGGTAAACCCAAATGCAAAGAAAAAAAATACATCTGCAAGAACTGAGATGCTATTTTACTGCTGAGATATAATAATAATAAACACTTTAAAAGGTTAAACCCTATTTTATAAATAATAAGACCAAGTTTCAAATACACATTGCCAAACTTGATGCTTGATGCTTTTTTTTCCTTCATAGAAAGGTTACTCCATGTGTTCAAGAGCATGAAGCAAAGGGTCTCCTTACCTGAACACACTGAGGTTTTAACTGGGGGCACTGACAAGGCTAGTGAGGTTTCACAGCTAATTTACTGGGGCCTCAGTGACCCAGGTGGACCAGGGACAACAATCTGGCATCTGCTACTGTAGATTAATATCACAATTTCAAAAGAGCACCTTGCAGCAAGCTAACAGAATCTAAACTTGGGGATAAAGACAATGAAATGTGAAGTACAGGCTCTCAGCCATAACAACATTTTCTGGCCATGCAAAGAGAGATACCTATCCTGGCAGGTTGACTGTCATCATATGGCAGGTACCTTATGCAGTATTTTCCGCCAAATTGTCCAAGATTGACTTTGCTGGGTCACAGGTGGTGGTGGAATTTGAGACTTGTAGCTTAAGGACTAGAAAACAGTTTCAATGCTTAATGAGAAAAATTAATCACATACAGCAAAGGACCCAGAGGGGTAATGTTAGTGCTAGTCTAGTGCTAGCAGGCTGCTGCTTTTCCAGGTACATAGATCTAACCCTGATGGCTAGGACTGATGCATAAAGGGGCTAGTCTCTCCCAGTAGCTTGCACAATCCCATTAACACAGATCATGCCCAGCTCTGTGACTGTATGTTAAATATCCTACCATAGCAAATGCACTGACTTCCTGCAACCACCACCTCTTTGGATGGTTGTAGAGAAGAGGAAAGATGGTCAGCTAAATTTGGTGGTTCTCAAATGAAGGCCTGTCTACTGTGGTGGGACATAGCAAATTCTCAGATGTTGCCCTAGGTTAAAAGGTTTTAAACTGGGCTGATTAAAACAGCTCATGCAGTTCAAGTACACTGTTGCAAGGTTTTCATCAATGAGTAAGCAGAAGCTTCTTGTAAAAATACAGCTGAAGAAAAATATGCTTAAGCTGAACACAGCACATGAACTATTGGGCAACTCCACAATATTTTATTAGCGTAAGGAGCCAGATACTGACAAAATAAGAGGCGACAATTTTCAGGTGAGGACAAACTTCAGAAAGTTTGGCAGTTTAGTCTGTATTTATTTCTCTTGAAAGTTTGATATTCCTATGTTACAGATCAGATGTTGCTCACTTATAGCATGGCCCTTAACCATATAGAGCCTGTATTTTATTTTTATTCTCAGTGACAGTACTTGTGAGGGAACTTTAAGGATTTACCCATGACCATGTGTGTAACAATTTAACACAAAAGCCAGTAACCCAGAGTTGAGCTTAACTTCATAGGCACAGTGGACAGAATTTTTCTGCTGAAATTGTATCTTGTAGTACACAAGGACAGCTGACAAACGCCTTCCTCACAGGAGCCTGTGCACCCCTTAGATAAACTGCTGTCTCCCACAGATTAATCAAGTATTTGGAAGAAACTCTTCCAGCTTGCCTGGGAAACCACATGATGTATTAACCAGGGGATACCTTAACAAACAGCATAATTCACTTCGGACTTGTAAGACACAAGCACTTTGGACTTAAAAATTTTGAAGTAAACCAAAACAAAATAAAACTATTTTATCAACTTTTCCAGGTTAGATTGATACTTTGCCATGCATACATACATACATACCTACATGTACACACATACATACATATATACATACACAAAAATTTAAGCAATGTACTGATTTTTAGAGACTGTGACTATTCAGAGAGATTTAGAGACTGTGACTGATTTATACAAAAATGACACTTAGCCATTCTTCTTTATACACTGCAGTTTAGCACAACAGTGAGAATCAGTCCCATGGGTAAACTACCAAAGGATCAATTCAAATGATTTCCAACTCAGCCAGAGCGTGTCTTACCATAGTCGTTTTCAGGGTGCTCAGCCAATAGCTGATGTCTCTTCAGTCCCCTCTGAGGCAAACTAGCTTTGTAGTTGGTGATTTTATGATACAAGTAGACCCAAACAAGACAAGCTTGTGTGATGACAACAACACTGAAGAACATAATTATTCATTATACATTTTACAAATACTTATTTCTCTGAAAATGTCAATTTCTTGAGGACAGGCAGACCATTACAACAAATAATCATATAAAAATAAAAATACCAGGCAAGATGTTACACCTTTATTAGGAGTAAAGGAAGTTTATACTGAATTACCTGGGATATAACACATAACACTGTGTTGCTATTTATTTGCTAAAGGCCCCAACTCATAATGATAAGCAGCAGTTAATCCTCCAATACACTTCTCAAACTGTTAAGTTCAGACTAAATTTTGTAATGGACCTTATTTTGCTGCCCATTTGTGACCGCCAACCCTTGCTGTGCCAACTACAGCAGCTGACACCTTTGTAAAACTTACTTTCTATCCGACTTAATACAATGTTTTGATTTGGAAGGCAGGAAAGTCAACAGCATGTAGCTGCTCAGTTCTTGCTAGTCCAGCAGTGGATCTGCATCACAGTTCTGGATTCCTCTGTCAAAAAATATTCTTTATCCTAGGGCATGCTTATCTGTGGGAAGGAAAAAAAGGCATGAAGAGTGAGGGAGAGTGAAGGGGGAAAATGAAAATAGTCTTCCTCTTTCACTCCTGAAGGACAGTGAGAGAGGTATAGAGGTTACTGGAGGACCATTTTTCTGTACTTTCTTATGGGAGTTTTGAAAAGGGGAGGTTACAGAACAGAGAGAAGGGAAGATGCCTTTGGTTCTGAATGTAATATAACACAGATATCATCCACGCAATCCCATTCCACTTATTACAGAGGCTGATGGAGTTTTTAGAGGATTTCTAGAGGGTGTCTATTTGGGAGGAGGACACGTTGAATCAATAATAGTGGGTGAGACCAGCTGTGATGGGATAGTTTTCTCCCGAGGGGTTGGGAGGCTGGTGGTGGTGGTGTTTGTGCATGGTTATAAATATGGTTATAAATTTCATATCGTAGAGTGTATGTAGGGCTTTTGACATTCAATATAACAAGGCTAACCCTCTCAAACAAGTTAGAAACCTGTGGCACAGAAGTGATAAGTCAGCCTAGGGGAAAGGGGTAGGGATTATAAGAAAGGAAAACTGTCTGCGTATGGAGAAGGTGAAAGCCAAAAACTCTAACAATCATTTCTCTCAGACTGGGTTACAGCAAAAAATCTAAAAAGTCAAGCCTTGGGAAAGAGAGGAACTCAAAAACAGGGAAACACAGACACAGTATTGAAAATGTTAACAAAACATGTTCTGAAAAGCAATGAAATGTGAAATGCTAGTCTTTTATTTTCTTGGCAAGCAGTCTATGCTAGGGAACAACTGCATGGAATGAGTAGAGAGGCAACTTTCTATAGTTGTGTGCAAGGCTGCTCATTTGGCTGCGAGGTACCTCTCCCCCATGCATTAGAGTCTGACTTCTTCTGCAGTGTCACAGGCAGATGGGAGATCTATGGCATCAAAGCAACGGAGTTTCTCTTGGATGTACTGCAGAGAGACAACCCACATACTGTGCCTAGCATGTGCCACTCTTAAGGTTTGTCCTGAAAACTATAACAATCGATGTAAATGACTTGCATTAATCTGAAATGATACAGAATCACTCACCTAAATCTCCCAGATGACCAGGCCCACTATGGAAACCCCACACTCACCTTCCAGAGTCTCACAGCATTTTAAAGTGCAATTTGATGGCAAATTGAATTGCTTCCTTCAGTTCAGATCTGTCTTGTAACAGACACAGTAGCATCATCCCATTTGCTTCTTGATGAAATCATGAAACGCAGATATTTATGCTTTTAAGATTTTCTGAAAAACTGACATTTTACCAGTCATAAATTAGAATGACAGTTACGTAATGCTTTTGCAAACTCAGAATATCTACACTGGATGTATTCTGTAATTACTTACTGTAATCCCAAACATGCAGATCAAGATTATCTATTGAAATGCCAGGCATAAGTTATTCATTAACTAAAACCATTCTGTAATTTTATTGATATATTTTGTGGAGTTCACATATTTTTTGTACAGCAAACATAACACTGTAGGCCACAAGAAGCTGCAGCACTATTGTTTAATAGCAGCAAGGTATATTTTATAATCAGGGTATGTGGACAATAAATAGTCTGTTTCTTTGGATGTGAATGTTTAAAATGAAGTTCTGCTGCAGCTTCATAATGTGATTGCTATTTTACAGAGCTTATACACAAAAATATATATGCAATCTTTTTGTCTATATTTTATACAAATACAACAGTAGTTTGTGAATACATTTTAAAGTACATATACATGATAAGCAACTCAATTTCCCATATCACAGGATAGCAAATTTTAAATGCAAGAAACATATACAAATTCAGTCTGGAATGCAGGGTTTTCTGTGTTCTTTTTTTTTTCCCTCTGTTTTTTTGACTCAAAACTTTTATCATTAAAAACATTTTAGCATACAAGTCCAAACAATTTTTTCCACTAGCTAAAAATATAATTTCAGCAATCTGAGTCAGGTTAGGGTATGTCATCATTCCCCAATATACTTTTCCCAGTTTTTGTCTAAATCCAAAGGCTTTTAATAATATATAGTATGTTCTTCACTCCACACCATATAAAAAGCCCACATTTAACATTAACTAGCAGTCACCTATTTTTGTGAACAAGAGCTGGGCTTGTCAGCGTTTAAATTTGCATGTCCAAAATTTTACTTTTGCAAGTGCATATGAATACATTGTGGTGTTGCACAAAGTTCATTAATGACAAATTAAGTCACAGTATAAAAATATATCATACAACTATAGGTCTAGTATAGTCCTTTTTTTCTATGGGTAAAAATACATCTGAATGAGACAGGGAGGTTTGTAGCACCATGAGAGGAGTTGTATCCCAAGTTACATTAGCAGCATGATCCAATATAACAATATTGCAGGAGTGTTTCTGAGGAGATAAACATTCACTCTGGTTCAACTGTACCACTGAAGCTTATACTGAAAAGTGTTTACATATGATTAGCAATAGTTCTGTGTCACTTCCAGGGCTAGATAACTGTTATCAAAAGACACTGCCTTCCAACAAAAGTAAGACACCCTTATTGCATAAAAGCTTTGGGACTATCCAAACACATTTTGAACTACTGTGGTGTTACTTGTAAATTGAGCATGATGCTAAGTAAGCTATGGTTTTAAATGTACACTGGGAGGATGCAGGATGGGCAGCTAAGCCTATATGGTTTACTACATACCAGATAAGTACATATATTTCAGAGGCTTATCAATAGACTGAGAAGAATACAGGAAAAGCTGCTAAACCAGTGTATGAGACAGACATAACGAAGGATGCAATCCTGCTCCCCTTGACCTTTATGGATGCAGGATCAGGCCCTAAGTTAACTTCAGACAGCAGCATAGCGATGATAGTATATGATAAAAAAAATCTGTATCAAATACTGCATGTTAAACATTTTTGACATAGTTTATCATCCAGAACTCCAGAGGACACAGTTTGCAAACGGTGAGGACAAACTCCTATTTGTTTTTGACTGGTATTCAAAATGGCAGTAGAAGACAGTGTAGTTTGAAACATGTAAACCTAGTAAAAACCATTGTAAAACCCTTAAGAAAGACACACTGGTTCTGTGCAATATAGCAAACTGATAAGAAAACACTGTAAAAATGTACCTGTTTAAAATTACAATGTCTATCATTTTGTACACAAAGCATTATACCAAAGGCCTACATATATGTAATCTAATGGCACTTGAAACAAATTATAATAAGAGGTTTTATAATAAAAAGCATAACCTGTAAGAAATTTTCTTAAAAGGTTTAGGTTTTCTTTTTGAAAGTGCTATATCTTGTAATATGTGTAACATAGAGGTTGACCAAGCTTTATTTTAAAAAATATTGGCCTATAATACAAGTTTAGCTCACTAGGCAAATGATCCTGAAAATATGTACTCTTAACATTCATTATTAGCTTAATAAAGCAATCAGCTCTGGCTCATGTTTCAGTCAGTATATGGTTTTTAAAAACCGCTACTGCCAAATTAACAATAAATCACTCTATTCCACAATTTACTACTAAATAAAGCACAAGCAACAAGTACACAAAAATATATATATTTAAAAAAAAACAACCAAAAAAAAAAAAACCCCAAACCAAAACACCTTACTAGAAGTTTAGAAGTTGCACAAAGAGTGGTGCATGATCAGCCAGCCCTCCCCCCTCCCATCAAGAATCCATCTGAAATCAAAAAAACTGATTTTAAACAGTTTAAAAACTGATGGTTTTGTAGTGGCTAATGTTGACTCTGCCTAAGTGATGCTTGAAAGCACTCTGGTGGTGGTATTGCTTACAGGGTCAGTCTGCTTCCACATTACCCTACCTCCTAGTTCAGGTGCAAACACACTGGGTGCAGCCACCCACAGAAACCCTGACTGAATGAGGTTCAATATCTTGTCTGAGGTCCCTATTTCTCAAGTGAAATGTACATCTAACTCCAAAGTGAAATGTCAGTCCCTTTTCAGGAAGCTAAGGCACAAACAAAGTAGTAAGGATTCTGGCTACACACTAAGAAATGTGTGTTGGCAAAGTGTCTGTTGGGTTTTGTTTTCCAATGAATTCTTTCAGCAACTGAGACTGATAAGCAGTGGCTATGGATTGGGAATCTGTGAGCCAGAGGCCGTCCAGGATGGGCAGTGCTGCCCAGTCACACTGCTGCAACAGCTGCAGGATGCAAAGCACCTACAGCTTTCCTCTGCTGCAGGGAGAGTTGCAGATGTTTGACTCCACACGGGACATAACCCACTGGAGGATTTAAGTCCATTTATCTCCATCTTAGATTGATTAAAAGGATTGAGAAAAAACACAAGGTTTTTTTTTTTTCTAGCTGCATTATGGTTGCTTATTTAAACTAGAGTTATATTCGATTGCATTCACCTTGTGCTCTGTTCATCTGTGTTTTAATTTCCTTTAGAAAGGTGAAGGGAAAAAAAGCAATATTGAACAAATCATTCAACTAAAGATGTAAGTAAGCAAGCAATCTGTTTCACAGAAACCAGAGGAAGCAGTTGTGAAGCAGAGCTAAAAGCCCACTTTAAGATAACATGCTCCTAACCCCAAAATCTAGGAGTAGTTTGCAGAATTTCAAAAGGTATTCTCCTTATTAATACATCCTTATTTTAATGCCTTTGGAACACAAACACATTTATAAAAATGTTATCTTTTAGTAATAAAATTTAAATACACATATGTATAAAATAGTAAAACTACACCTGCATATTGCTCCTAGAATTAAAAAAAAAACAGTAGGAGCTACTGATAAAACATCTGGAGCATGAGCTCCTTAAATGGGAGCAACTTTTGTTTCTGTGAAGTATATTTAGTTTAACCACTTAAAACCTTGTACAAATCCTCATTATTGTTTGAGAAATACTAATGTACTGGATTTCTATTTTTTAATTCCTTGTACAAAAATGACAAGGAAAATGTTATTGTTGAATTACAGCAAATCTAGTTTGCTTTTATGCATCACAGGGTTGGTTGTTTTTTAGGGTTTTTTTTTTTCCTCTTTTGGTTAATAAGGGTTGGGAAATAGAATATATTGCATTAGGTAAAAGTGGTGTAAGCAATATGCTTTTACTTCACTCCTAAGAGTCCTGTCTTTAAATCTTGGCAATGGGCAAAAAGTCCCTAGCCAAGTACCCAGGTGTAGAAAGTGTGATTAACATCTAACTTGTTGCTTAGGAGGACATAACACACCATGTAACACAACTGAAAAGATCATTCCAATAAAACAAAACAAAACAACCTGGTAGTTGCAAATTTACATTCACTCTCTGACTGCACACTAGTTTTGAACTGAAAATAGATACACACTTTCTGGCTGGACTTGATCCACCCTTTGGTGGTGGCAACTGGGAGAAGACTGAAGCCTACAAATGAATACACTACTGGAAGATTCCTATGCAGTACTCTTTCTATGCTACTAAAGAGAAAAAACAGCAAGTTAAGAATTAAAACAAAAACTGCGACAAAATATTCTGCATTACTACATTACAACACTTTTATATTTCAAGATCAGCCATTAGTTTTGCCTGTTTCCCTATACCAGAGTCAGGAAAGCACAACACAGTTCCAAATTCAACTTGAAACATTTGTCATTTAGGCAAGCAGAGATTCTCTGTTGAAATTCTGTTCAATTTTTAGAGAATTAAACTAATTTTTTTTCTTCTGTTATCTGTAACAGGCCACAAAAATTTAAGCCAGAAAATGGCAAAATTCTTAACAACTTTTATAATGACTTCAATGCAAGTCAAAATGTTATATATATGTACATGTGTATATATGGACTTTGATATATACACACACAAGTTTTCAGAAAAATCTGAATTCTATATTTATTTAAAAAATTTAGATTTGTCATTATAGAACAGATCAGATATATCACCACGGGAAGGGGATTTGTTTAGAAGCAGATTAGAGAAATTTTTTTTCCCAAATCTTCATTAATATTTGTGATACATATTTTAGCTGGACTATTTGCAAATAGTAAAACATATTAAAAGGCAGAAGTGGCAGTTCTACCACCGACATAAAAAAAACCGGAATAGCTGATATGGTTGAAAAAGTTTTAAAAAAAGGGATGAGTGTTGAGAGTTTGCTTGGGATGACTTTCTACTGAACATTTCAAATGTGTAAATTGGCAGTGAATATGAAAACAATACAATGAGACTGATTTTTAAAAAAAACCAAAGTAAACACAGCTGAGAATAAACACTTTCAAAACATTTTAAAAAAGTTAATTTAAATTTCTTACTGGCTTCATGAGATTGGTACTGTACAAAAGCAGAGAATTTATATTGTCTTATAGTAGGCACTAAGTTAAAAATGGTCACCTAAGGCATTTCTACAAATCGACAGTAACAAGCCAGCTTTGTACATCCTATTGGAAAGCTTGATGAAATCGTGGTAGGGTGGTGGTTGTGCTTAGACTGCTTGTGAAAGCTGCTGACAATGAGTGCAGAGACCCAAGACCTATACTATTGCTAGGATCTTGTGGATCCTGGGTTTGTGGTGGAAGTTGAGTCATAGAAGAATGTGCCTCTTCTTGCGTATAACTCATTCCAAGGTTTCCCACTGAAACAGAAGGATTATAGGGAGGGCCATTTACAGGTATGAAGTTGAACAGCTGAGAAAAGTCCAATGATGGGGCGTTTAGAGGTTCACTAATAGGAACGGAGCCCTTGGAAAGGGAAACTTCCCCAGACCCATCATCTAGTGGCCCTACTTGTGGATCCAACCCTAGCTTTGATGAAGATGCTTGAGAATCCTGGGATGAAGAAGGCATACCACTTTGCAACTCCATTAAGTAACTTTCAATTTCCCCTTTCAATGGCTGTTCTTTTTCAGGCATAGAAATTGCGTATGAGGTAGTACCGAGCGGATATTTCAACGATAGCTGGTGAGAAGGATGGACAGACTCCATATCTATTGGACAAGGCATTCCCAATGGCAATGATGTGGCAACCATTTGGTGTGCAGATGCAGAACTCTGCATGGACTGAATCTGAGTGTTGTAGAGATTTAATTGCAAAGTGTTTGTAAATGGCTTTGATGTCAGTTCACTGGAAGGTAAAGACATCACTGGAAGCAGCTCATCCTTAATAGGCACAGAAACATTGCAGGTAAAGGGATCTAGAAGGTCCATTGGCTCTGTTTTGACCTTCAAAAGTTCTTGGTTGTGACTTTTCTTCATGTGGCGCGTGAGGTGATCCTTCCGCCCAAATCTCTGTGCACAGTACTGACAGAGGAAGTCCTTTCTTCCAGTGTGCACTACCATGTGTCTGCGGACATCCTTTCGGGTGTAGAACCGACGATCACAGTGTTCACACTGGTGTTTTTTCTCCTTCACTCCACCCGATGACTTGCCTGCGTGAGTTTTTAGGTGCTCCAGCAGCACTCCTGTGCTTTCAAAAGTCTGCAAACATACCTTACAGGTGAGGTCACCACTTGTTGCAGCATGCAAAGCCAGGTGACGTTTGAACCCAAGCTTGGTATTGTAGTTCTTTCCACATTCTTCACACTTAAAGGCCTCTTTGTTGGGATTGTGTGTATGTAGGTGATTCTTTAGGTGATCTTTTCGGTGAAACATTTTCTCACAATAATTACACTTGTGGGTTTTCTCAGGAGAATGAGTAGCCATATGCCTTTAAACACAGATATATTCTGTAAGTAATTATTTTGATCAAAAGACACACGTGCTCATTTTTTAATGGTAGCTAAATACTATGCTAAGGGCTGCTTTGCAACAGAACCTTTTAACTGAAAGCATGACACTACAAAGACAGTTCGACAAATTTAAATATAGTAAAACGCGAGCCATTTCTCTTAAATTGACACTTTAGTTTTGGTGAGTTTTAGCTACTGTAATGGGGATATATGGGCAAGTATGAAAGTACTCGTGTAAAAGTCCATAGCCAAAGAACTTTCAGTCCATACTCTTTTTCTTGTGACAATTCCTTATACAAAGGAAAATTCTACCCTCATTAAAACAAAACAAAATGAAAACAAACAAACAGAAAACAAAAGCAGAAAACAAATTAAGAAACAAAATCAAAGACATTAGCTTGCAAACTTAGGTAACTTAGAATTCTAGAAACAATCCAATGGCTACTTTAATTAACACATCCTCTCTGCAATCAGCTGAAGGTGTACAGAAATATATACTTTTACACGGCTTAACACGGCCAACATAAAATAGATAATATAATCTGAAAGATAAATAGAGTTTAATACCTTAGTAATTTGTACTTAGAAACAAAGGCCTTGGTGCAGTCTTGTTGTGTGCACTTGTAGGGCCTCTCTCCTGTGTGAGAGTATGAGTGAACCTTTAATTTCTCAACACTGTTAAAGGCCTTGTCACACAGTTGGCAAGGAAAGTTTTTTCTTGGTTTGGTTTCACCACGCTTACGTTTCCCTGAAGGGACTTTCTGGGTATCTCTTACTTCTGACAAATCACCAGGAATGACAGTGGCCATCGCAGCCTAAACCAGGCCTTCTTGTTGGACACTTGGGAATTGCCCAACTCCACTAAATGATTTAGCTTTAGATGGCTTCTCAAGTTTCATGTGGTCGTAAAAGAAAGCAAAAGGGGACTGGAAAAAAAAAATAAGAAACAACTAGTTTGTAACTAAACTTAGATTTTGAAGTTTACTTGCTATGTGATGCTTCTGAATAAAACTTAAAAATAAAATTAGGTTCAGCTGGTCTAATGTAATACCTGCAGGTTTCTTTATACTATTTGCTGCAACTCTTAAAACGCATTGCTCAGGATGAACAGATCCACATATGCCCTGAAATCACATGTCAAAACCTCTCCCTCAAACACTGATGGAGAACAGCAAAGTTTCTGTCAGATTAAGGAAGATATCAGGCAAGGAGCCTACCTACCCAAGCACCTTTTCGCAGCTTCAGATTTCAAAGGAATTACAGCCACGCCTGTGGTGTTTACACAGACATCCACACGCAAGCACACACACATGCATACACACATGCAACTATCAAAGTGAAAAGTCTGCAAGCCTCAAAACGTTTGAAAACCTGCACAAAACATGGCAGTACCCATGCTGACAGTATGGGGGGCAAAGCTTGTGTTCTCTCTTGGGTGTACCTGCCCCCTGTGATCACTGCTCATCTATGCACCCACTTTAGCAAAATGCGCACACTGCCAATGATGGCTAACGCCAGGTGAAATTCTATAAACTTGCCTCTGCTAACAGACTTGATGTATTAACAACCCGAATCCCATGGATTAGGGATAGATTAGATAGATCAGGGTTTTATCAGCCCTGAGCTGGAGACCCTCACCCTCCTCATTGCTACTCTGTGAGATATGAGATCTCTAAATGTTCAGACTCAGGGTAGCTCAGGATGGAGGCTCCTTGTCCTGCCCCCATGGCATGGCAGACTGTCAACTAAAATTGGAGGCTTTCAGCATCAGAAGGTCTGTGACATGACTCTTGCGTCTGACTTGTGGGTGAACAGCTTTAAATTCATCATCTGGTATCATATAGTGGCAACTGGGCACCTGCCATCACAGCCCCCCTTTGTCAGGGGTTGCTGACAGCTTTTCCTCATCATTGGAGCACAACTGCTACTACAGATACCAAAATCCAGTGTTACCCGTTGTGAGAAGGGTGGAGTGGGAGGTCTGTGGCAGCAGGAGGACAGCACTCAATTCAAGCATTTCACAGGGCTGGAAAGCCCCAAAATTTGGCCTTTCTCCCTCAAAAGTGCCACCACCCCCTCATCCCACCCCACCCTGCCCCGGTGTCACGGCTGGCAGCTGCTGTCCACTTCGGTCTCTGCCGGGGCAGCTGCGCGGGAGGCGGCCGGGCCGGGCGGCACCAGGGCCGGGCAGCGGCTGGGCCGGGGCTCGGCAGACGGGCACCGCCACAGCCCCCCACAGCAGGGCCGGGGAGAGCCGGCAGCTGTTGGGACAGGTGGAGCAGGGCAGCTGGGAGCCGGGCAGGCACCACCGCGCTGCAGCTGCTCCAGCCCAGCACCACCTCCCTGAAAAACAAACCAGGCTCTTCCCGGCTGGCAGTGAGGGTGAATGGATAGCTGGGAAGGAGCCTGGGCCTGGCCTCAGCTGTCCTCTCTCCTCTGCTGAGATTCAGCAGAGATGGAGGGAGTCAACTGCTCCAGAGGGGAGTGGAGAGCAGCGCCCAGGTGCGCTGGGGGCAAAACTACACGGTCCTTGCAAGAGCCACAGCATGGTCCTGAAAGAAAGCAAAGAAGGAAGGAGAGCCTGCGTTTTCCTCAATTCATGGCAGGACATTAAGGCTAGAGGAGCAGGGAGAGGGAGAAAGGGATGAGCCTCTTTAATGTCTGCATTTTATGAAATCTTTAGACTGAGATCTGAGATTTGAAATGTGTACACGGAGTGTGTCTTTATCAATCCCTTTTCCTCCCTCCTCCCCATATCTTTTCCCTTGTCTTTTGAAGAGGAGAGAAATATTGGCACACCAAGATGGAAATCTGCTTCCTTTCAACCCTAAAGTCCTTAAATCCTACTTTCTTTAAGCAAGCAGTTTTGTAAGACCACCTTTACTCTCTCAATTTTAAAAGGAAACACTAAGCTCTTTCAAGACACCCAGTGACAGAAAAGGTCTTTCTTTAAGGCCTCTTATGATTTCAGATTTCTCTCGGACTCATTACCACTCATGAGGTGAAGTCTAGAGACATCAGTTCCATGAGTGGGAACATGCACAGGTCTTCAAAGTATCAGCTTAATTTTATCTTCTGTCTCATAATCAACTATCTAGTTCATAAGGGAAAAAGTAAAACAGTTTTTCAGAGACTTGGGAGCAATGATTTTCTTCAATAAAAGTAAATGAAGACCAGTTCCAAAAGACTTCAGTAAAGCCACCAATGTAATCAAAAGGAGGGTCTGATTCACATCACAGTTGTGATATATTTGTGGGTTGAAAGTTTGTTTTTTTTCCAATATATGCTTTAATCAGAATCTGGTAATAAAATTAATTTTGCTTTTCTATTAAAGAACACACTGGTCTTCCACACATATTGGCCTGAATGTAGAATGAAATTTTGTTTGCTAACCCTAATCTCTCCTGACAAATTAAGTTTTGGGGCAGAAAAAAACCCCACCCAATCTTATCTAAACTTACACAGGCTATTTTTGCACCACACAGGCACCTGTATGAGACCCACCACACAGAGCCAGCACAGCAGCCATGGTCCCCACTGCATGGCTCAGGCACTCAGAGCCTCAACGGGATACGAATGGGCTCCGGCCCCTTTTGCCTCCCTGCTAAATCCACACCGAGCCTGAGATAGGGCAGTCAGCATTAGCAGCAAAGGGCAAGGGAACTGCCTCCACAGGCTGCTGCAGGGGAGTGTGGCTACTTGGACCATGCTGGGACCAGAGCTCAGCAGCAAGTGGACTCTGTGCCCAGCTGGTGACAAAGGAAGCAGGCACAGCAGGCAAGACACAGTGAAGGAGGATGAGCTGCCACAGGGAGGGACAGCAGTCAGAACCAGGATGGGGCTATGGGGCCAGGGAACCACAAGGAGTGCTGCATAGGGCTTGGGAGTATCTAAGAACACATGGAGAGGGGTGAGCTGGTAACACTAGGGGAGGGTGAAGAGGAACTGAACATGCATCAAGCTGGGGAGATGCAGGATATTAGGCCATGCAGAAGGGTGATCTGCAGGGTCTGTTGTGAGGCCAAAAGCAGTGTTTGTTGTGGAACAGTATATTATGCTTAACTGTTAAATTAACAACTGACAACTTCTCACTCTTTTTCTCAATGCAAAAATCACACCTCAGGCTGGAGGCCATCCTATATTCAGGCCAATATAACATTACTGTTATCTTCTCCAAAACTTCAGGTAACTTATCTGCTGTACCAGAAGTAACTCAGAACAATCACAGGGATAAAGAATTTGGGGTTTATTCCTCTATGATCAAAACTGATTAAACTGACTTTGAACTGTGTTTAAGTGTCCTTAAAAATGCATCATTAGAACAAATACAGTGTGGATCCAATCTCTGACAATGACAGCGTTTTATAAAAACCATGTATGCACTATCATCTCAGTACCATTTCTCAACAGGTGAGGCAATTAAAAACTTCAGTATTGATCTCTGAATAGCAAATAACCACTTTTTTTGGGGGGTGTGGATATATAGACTGAGCAATGGAAATAAAACTTAAAAGAACACTGATCCTCAAATATCAATTTTTTCAAAGACCAGCTGAAAGAATTTAATGAGTAATATTGCCTGTTTGTGTCTCAACATATTATCACTTAAAATCCACATTCTTATTGATGCTTTCACAACTTCAGGATGAATGATTATATGCAGTATCAAATATAACAAACACATTATACAAAAGCTCATATGTAATATTATTTTTAAAGAAGTATACACTTAAAGCAGGATTAAAGCAGCCTCTATTAAATGCACACCTGATGTTTGCCCACTAAAGTCCTCAGATTTTGCTCTTAACCAGTTCCGCTGACTCTTCTTGGAGGAAACCAGAATCCAGTACTTCCCATTTTTACTGGTCTGAAAAAAAAAAGGAAGAACGGACTAGACTCCAGCAAAACCAGTATATTCATAAAGGCTGGGATGTGGCAAGACCAGGAATTGGAAAGAATCAGAAAGAAAAAGTTAAAAGGGATAGATCCAACCCATGCACAGAACACTATATACTGTTAATTATAAACTGTAGGAATCATTCTCGCATTATCAGCAGAAATTATACACTTCAATTTGCAGTATACTTACATAATTTCAACTAAAGCTATGCTGGACAATGACATATAAAGAGATAAAATTAGACAAAAGCAAAGGAGTTTTCATGAAGTTAAAACAAAAAAAAAAAAACCAAGAAACCACAGACCACAAATAATTTAGAAGTTACAGCAAAACATGTAAAATGCTGGGCCCAGACTTGAGTTTCTTACTCAGAAAGGACTGAATAAGAGCAGATTCTGGATTAGGCCCAACTTTACTAGAACCTAATGCCGTCATTCTGCTTAATTATACAGGAAATAGCAGCTTAAAAGGTGACCTGCAAAGGAAAATAAAATTAGTTTTAAAAAAGTAATAAAACCTCTTAATGATGTACATGCTACAGGTAAATCCCAATAGAGGGCAAGTCTAGGTACATCTGAATGAACCAAGAGGACTTTTCTGTAATTTCCCTCATAAATCCTCTTTTCCCTGCCACCATCCTTTTGTAAAGTTGCAACAGGTCTTCCTTTTCTTGCTAGAAGGCCTCCTGAATGACACAGGTATACACATAAAACATGTTCAGTGCCTCATTGCAATGACGAGGGTTATCCTGTCCAGCTCTTCCAGACATGTAAGGGTGAAGCCCTATATAGTGCACATATCCCACGTCGCATAGCAGGTTGAAGTTACTTGGCAGGAGCCCTGGAGTAATGTAACATTTCCCACCTGGCCCCAAACCATTTTCGCTTCTCACTTCCCATTCATTCCAGAAAGCATTCTTCCTTCAGATACCAAGTTCAGCTTTACACAGCCCCAGCCTCCTCTCTTTGTAAGCTTAACATGAGCAAACAGGTGTCCTTGAACACCTATTCATGTCAGAAGTGCTTCAAAGCAGGTGACCAAAGCTCTCTGATAGCTGAGGAGAGTTTATCTGGGGCTTTGTACATACAGGCAGGAGGCAGAAACAGCCCCAGTACCCAAAGAAAAAGTTCTGTTTTTAACTAATAAGCACAACTGTCACATCCTCTTTTGGGGGTTCCCAAGTCACCTTGTTTAAGGGAGAAAATGCTGAGCGCCTGTCCCAGCAAGACCCTTACAAATCAGTTACCCTGCAATGCCTATCTCAACATCTTCCACTATCTCAGCAGAAAGGAAGAGCTTCATTCCCCAGATGTTTCAACTACTGTAGGTGATAAGAAGTAGATGGTATTTAAGACAGTCACATAAATGTAATGGACTAAGTCCTTGTGGACTTAGTCTCTCCACTATTTGTATTTACAGATTATTTCCTGTTTGAGGGAAAAAAAGCACCCAACAAATCCTATCTAAAATATTATAAAGCCCTCTCAACAGCATTTAACTTTTCCCTCTTAAATGCTTATTACATATCTAAAGTTACTCTAGCAAAAAGCAGAATTTCTCAGAAACAAGCCACTAGAGGCACGGAAAGACTATTGAATCACGGGAAACCAAAGCAACTGGAACAAGTAAATAAGCGAGATAAACACCAGATGCAGCTGAAATGCTGAAGAAAATGAAGGAGCATGATCAGGTACTCTTATTCATTACCTTATGAATAGAGCAAAATCACAATGCTGTGGATCCAGATGAGGGCAATGTTATACCTACTTTAGCTGGGATCTCAACTTTTATGAGACCATTACTATGTAAAGAGCTTAACAACATACACATAAATGGGGATGAGTTTGTATGAATAAATAATGAAAACATTTACTACATTTCACAGGATTAAGTGAAAAGATAAAGTAATTCCTATACTTTGCAACAATAAATATGGTATTGAATAAAAGACTGACAAAATTTGTCCATGACAATGCTCATTTTTACGCTACCTTTCTCAGAAGCTTTTTGTGTTAGAAATCTCTGAGGCAGAATACTGGACAAAGATGTACCATTCTCCTTGTAACTGCTTATAGTCGTAATGTTACTAAGCTTTCTTCTCAATTAGATCAGGTAGAAAGAATTTTTAATAACAAAGCTCAGATTAGTCTCCACATGTAGCAGAGAAGCATCACATTGCACATGCCCAAAGCCCACTTGGTTAATAGTGACACAATACGACTTCTATAATTTGTCAGAATTCTCAGAATTCTTAGACTTTACCAGATCTTCTAGTATCTGTGAGGCACTAATTTTGCTAACTCTTCAAACACCCTGATAATTCCAGGTTAGATAATATTTGGATTTCTATCATATAAGGAGTAAAAAAAAAGCTCCAAAAACCTAACAAAAATATAAAATATAAATACAAATTCATTTGTTCTTTTTAATACTAAAAATAACCTTTTCTCAAAATTCACAGTTCCTTTTTAAAAATCAGAGAAAATAACTGCACTTGAAAATATTTTAAAACATTTGGTATCTCAATGAAAAGGATAATGACATTACACAAATATAACCAATAATCTTCCCCTTCCTAACTTGCATATGATACATAAGAGTGTTCAAGCACAGTAAAGGAAAACAACACTTTTATGGTTACTTTCTTTCAAAATAAAAGAGCAATAGTGAGAACACAGTATTTGTAATTTTGCTTTTTATATAAAACAGCTTCAATTCCTGAAATCAATCAGTTTTAAACCTAGGAAAGGTCCAAGAAACATTAGTCATAATAATGGTGGAATTCAACAAGGACTTAATAGTACTACAGAGTCATCCTGGCGTTTAAATATTTCTTTAAGGAAACAAAATGAAAAGCAGTTACTTACCCTATGGAAACTGTGATTCTTTAACAAGTGCTGTCCGCACAGATCCCAGGTGAGCATGTACTCACACGGACAGGATCAAGTCTTCTGAAGACATTATGTCCATCCAGGCTGTGCCTGTGAACCCTCCCAACTGCTACTGGCAGTGGTGTAAGGCAAAAGGACTCCCAAACAGTGTCACACACATCACCACACCACCTAACGCATTCTGCACCAGTGGCAGCTCCCACTTCTGCTCTTCACTCACACCGTGGGGTAAAAGCCAAACATATGTGCCATGGCCATCAACATGCTGCTTTGGGAAGTGGCAATCTCCCTCTTCCTTGGTTGCTGTAGCCCTGCTGCTCCTAAACCTTTACTTCCATCTCAGGGGTTTAGGTGCTGATGTGAATTAAGCTGGCAAGGTTTGCTGTGGCTGATGAAAGGGAGCAGATCAAGAGTTGGACAATATGTGGGCAAGAGTTGATGTCCTAGTCAGAAGTGTGGTGTGAGGTTTGGAAAGCTGAAACAGACTTGCATCCTGGTTTAGGAAGAAGAAGGATGAACAAGTGCAGCCCAAGGCAGCCAGGAGTTGCTGCTGCTCAGGGTGGTAATAGAGCAAACTAAGCTCAGGATTCTCCAGTCTAACCTCTCTCAGGTTTCTCAGAAGTAAAGACTCATTCAGAGTGAATGACAATAGATGGCTTGTGGTGCCTCTATTGTGAATGTACCCGGAAGGGCCACCATTATTGTGGTGTAAGTAATGATTTTTCCTCTTTTCTGTATCAGGTGACTATTAGTCTAAAAAGTACTGACTAACAGTCATCTGACTGTACTGACTGACTTAGAAAGTACTGACAGATAAAACCTGCTTTGCCTGAGCAGTGAGGGATAGACGGGGCAGCTGAGCAGGTGAAAGCATCAGCAAGAGATAGTCGATGTAGCCACTTACTGTGGCTCAGAAGAGCCAAAGTTACAGACAGCACCTCCACTTAAGAGCCTGGCAGATGCTGGAACAGGCTGCCCAGAGAAGTCAGATGCCCCACTCCTGGAAGTGCTCAAGGTCTGGTTAGATGGGGCTTTAAGCAACTAGTGGTCTAGTGGAAAGTGTCCCCGACTGTGGCATGAAGATTGGAACTAGATCATCTTCCAAGTCCCTTCCAACCCAAACTGTTCTATGAACTATGAATCTCATCATGTCTAGCCCTCTCAGTCAGGGCTGTTAAAATGGCACAAATGTCATCAGAGCTCCTGAAGGTGAAGGAATCTAATACCAGGCTAAGGAAACTGAAGAAGAAACACCATTTAGCCTCCTCTGGCTTTCCTTGTGCTGTGGGCTTACACACAAGTCTCTCACTAGATACAGTTGTTGGAAGAGGCTGAGGGCATGAGTGGCAAAGTGCCTGTACTGCTCTAGGACAGCATGCTTGGACCTGCAGCCCTGCAAGGCTCAAACACTCTTCCTGGATAAAAAAGGATCAATGTGTCTATTGTACACTTGTACAGACCTCAGAGAAAGAGCAGTAGGTCTGACTGGCTTTGTAGAGAAGTGCTACAACTTTTGCAGCAGAAGCTTCACCTCAGAGTAGCTGCAGGGAGCAGAAGGTCTAGCCGTTAACCTATGACATTCAGAGGTCCCTCTTATATAGACTTAACTTTCACTAAGGGAGGATCTCAAATGCAGATGCTGATCTTACCAATGGAAACAGTCAAGCAGGTAAGAAAAACTCATGCTTAGTTGGCAAAGATGTTGAAGTATTGATGACTTCAGAGGCAACTTTCTCCATGTTGATTTAAAGTCAGTCTTCTGACGGAGACAGGGGTCTACATTACTGTTTGTGCATGGCAGGCCATTTGACCCACAACTATTTCAACAGATTATCACTCTTTAAAGGAGACAGCCAGGAAGACCTGCTCACCTTTGCCCATGTTTAGAAGGAGCATCCTGTCTTGGTAGGAAGGTGCTGATCTTCCCCTATTTGTCCTTGTCTGGATGGGCCTGGAGCAGGAAGGGGGCAACAAATGGAAGAGGTCTTTCTGTACCCAGGTTCTCCTACATCTGGAAGCTCAAGCTGAGAATGGAAGAGGACAGAAAGAAGGAAGAATGGGCATTGCTGGGTGAGACAACCAGAAGGTGGATTTGATCACAAAGTCTGCATAGGAAGAGCTCACACCTACACTTTCACAAAGTGAAATGTAATTTTCTGCCAGCTTTATTGTGTAATTTGGAAGCAATTTGAACAGCAAGCAACATGTACAGACATGTTTCTACCCTAATCAATGAAGACACATGAAGGCATGACTTTCTATAAACATGGCATTGCCAAATGGCAGGAGGGACAAATCTTGAACCCCAGAGCCCTGTCTCTGGCATTGTGGCCTTTTGTATGGCAGGCAGTGAGAGGAAGAGAGCTGGCAGATGCCCTACCTGACAGCAGCTGGGAATCAGCCAGGGTTTTACAGCTCCTCTTCTCTCAAAAACTGACGAAGAGATGTGAAAAGACAAAGGGGCCCAACACTGAGGCCCCACGGGGATGAGATGGCATTGAGAGGTGGATGATGCCACTTGACCTTCTTTATTTTGAGACAACTGTAACTGTTACTGTAAATAACCACTCAAAGATGTAGGCACGGGCCCTACTGTACAGCAGTGTTTCATGTAAGGGGAGCACACACATATATGCAAACTAATCAGAAAAGAACAGATAGTCTACTATTTGTATTTTTAAATACATACAAAGCTGTATTTCTCTTATCTTGAACTTTGGGACTTCTCCTTATAGCAGGCAGCTGAGTTCAGAGAATTCCTGCTCCATGGATTCAAGCTTTAGCCTACAGCACAGAGGGGTGGCAGAAGGAGTGTGGTAGGACAGAAGTGAGAGCATGCACAGGCTGCAGGAAGAAATAACCAAACCCAAGCATGCAGGAGGAGAACCGCCTGTGAAAGCTGTTGCAGGAAAACGGAATGATGTGTGCAAAACAGTGAAAATATCTCTCCAGTGATCTTAGGTATAAACATAAGAATGACTTAGAGATAATAACACATAAGATTTTTCCCCTCGGGGAAACAGCCTCACATCTAGAAAACAATGAAATCACATAAGCACTGAGACTAAAACCAGACAATCTTTCTAGCCTACTGTTGGTGACAGCATATTACTAATACCTCCTGCATGCAGAACAATGAATATGCTTAAAAGAGTATTATATAGAAGGTAGAAAAATACAATATTCATCAATACAAAATTTTAATTAAGTCTTGGTGTGTTTTTTT
The DNA here is from genome assembly GCA_013400695.1 of Neodrepanis coruscans. Taxonomy (NCBI): domain Eukaryota; kingdom Metazoa; phylum Chordata; class Aves; order Passeriformes; family Philepittidae; genus Neodrepanis; species Neodrepanis coruscans. The sequence goes on from VYZS01015500.1 coordinate 62,098, forward strand.
TTTCTGGAAAACATCCACAAAACAGAGAAACCTGAAATTGCATGAAGTTGAGCAGGAAAAAATCCCACTCCTTTCAAACTGAAATTTCTGCAGCAATGGACACAAACGCACTACAATGACTAAATGCCTTTCTTCTCTTGTGGGCAGTAAATACACAGATTCCACTACTAAACATCTGTTAAATCTACATATATTTCATTAATGAATAAAGCAAGCACTTGGAAGAACAAACATAGCAGGTTCCTGCGGGACAGTTGCCAATCAAAAGAAAATAGGTATTTATATAGATTAGACTACTAAGCTCAACATTCTTCATGATCATAAGACTATGCAATTCTAGAAATCCATACTACAGTCATGAAATTTGGAAAACCAGCTTTTTAAACTGAGAAAGTAACTTGTAACATGCTACATTAGAAAGGTTATTACATAAACTTTTTTTCAAAATTTAGAAGAAAAATTCTATCATGCTTGCCTTCCTCCCCCCCTTGCCTCCCCTTAATTTTCTGGAAAAGTAGAACATGAACTTATCAATGTTTATTTAAGCATGACCTAACAGTCTGTAATTGAAAGAAAAAACCATTACAATACCATCCAGCATCTCTTTGTGGGCTTTCCATGTTTCAGATTACTTAGGTCTACTTCGAGTATTGAGAGCTCAGTTTCAGCTACTAAATGTTCCAAAGGATTCCTGGTTATATACTAAATTAAAAGAAACAAGAGCTGCCTAGAATTAACCCATCTGATGATTGTGGCTTTATGGCCTTTTTAAGAATCTCTGTGGCACTTCATAGATATTTTTCTAAAAATTTTGGAGAGGCTGTAATACATTGTTACTATAATTACTGGTAGAATTCTTAAAACCTGCAAAAGTGTTTTCATGTGTT